>JAJMEP010000010.1:0-167966 GCA_030574195.1 Groenewaldozyma auringiensis
GTGCTGAGGTGATAGGCACGCTTGAAGACGAAGTAACGGAAGAAACAACAGTTGCCGACGAGGTGGCAGATGAAGACGCTGAAACAGATGATGAAGTAGCAGTAGATGATGAAGTAACAGCAGATGATGAAGTAACAGCAGATGATGTTGAAAGTGGGGGCAAAGCAGCAGCAGAAGCAAGCTCAGAAATAATGCTGGCACTGTAAGATACTCCGTCTGGAAGGCCGGCGCTGGAACAGACCAAGTTGGCAGCAACAGTAAATTGGGAAACTTCTTGACCTCTGCACGCTTTAGCTACACAATCTCCGAAGTCGTTTCCCCAAAGCACGCACAAACATCCTGTATCCCAGTATGGGCAAATCGAAGCGAAACTGGAGGAAAGACCTTCAGAAACACATGGCTTGGCACAGTCTGCAATATCGGCTACCAAATGGTCAGCAAGACCGTTAATGCTGGCAGTTCTTGCAACAGATGGATATCCGGCAAAAGGGTTGGTAGCAGAAGTTTGCGTTGGTGCTGAGGTGATAGGCACGCTTGAGGACGAAGTAACGGGAGACACAACAGATGATGAAGCAGGTGGATTTTGCGCATCAGCAAATGCTGCTATAAACGAAAGAAATACCAACTTTGACAACATAGTTTAACTGCCGTAAACTTTTTTTTGTTGTTTTTTCTGGAAAAGAAGGAATTGAGTTTGATAAGAAGGTAAGGAGGAAATAGGCGACTATAAGTAGAGGTGTATGGACAATTTTTTGTGACTGTAATTTGCCGAGGGCTATTGAAAATGATCTACCCGACGACGGGCGCAAAGAGGAAAAGAAAAAAAGGGTGAAAAAGAGAAAAAGAAAAAAAAGCAAAGGTCTCCGCAGAAAATGTCATAATTTTGGGGTAAAAGAGTATAATAGAAAAGGGAGCTACGGCGGTCAGACAGCCAGCTGGCTAGCTAGGATGACGCTACCAACACGTAAAGCTCTGTCTAATACTTCCAGAGTTGCAGTTATGCATACGAGTCTGCAGAATATATTAAAAGAATTGTCTTGGGTTTGTCGTGCACTAGTGTTATAACCTGTTTATTTGAAAAATGGCACTAGTCCCACTAATTAATTATCTGATCGAACTAAGATTATCTGATTGTATGCTAGATTATCTGATCCAGATTCCCCAATCGGGCGACAGTCTACCATGTGAAATACGCTGATCATGCGCTAGCCGATATACACAATTGGAAAAAAAGAAACAAAAGAAAGAAAAAACTTTTACTTCCACAAACCTTCGAACTAGGCCAGCGTTGCACTCATGCTTACTTCTGTGCGTTTACATGTGCCAACGCTCATTTTCTGCAATATCACGTAGCTGTTATGTAATCTTCAAAAATGACGTCGTGAACAATTCTTTCCCGGGGAAGTTTTTTCTTCTTTTTTTAAGGTTTTTTGGCTTTATGTTGTTGGTGTCTTCGGTAACAGGTACGGTGTGGTTCGCTAGCCGTTATAGATTATTATTGGTTACTTTAGTTACAAATTTTTGTTGTCAATAGCAGTCTACGAAAATTTCTTGCATGGGGGGTCTTGGCAAGGCCCCCTGCGAGGTGCGACACTCGCAAATTTTTCCGCTAAGAGGCCTCGATATACCCAGTTATACGACTTTGGCTTACCGGCACTAATTTATTGTCACTGGGCGTTATGCATCGGTCAAGTACTTACGAGGGCCAAGCTTGTATGCAAACTTTTGGCTCTAGATCTGATGATTCGCCCGTTCTTGAGTCACGTACACACCATTATATTGCGGGACCCGCTTACTCATGCCAGGCGGTATTTTTTTTTGGTCATGGTCGGTTTTATATAACAACATACGTGACATCCGGCGCCGACGCCGACGCCGACCCGTCCTCTTCCGACTTGCATGGTGATTTAATTTGGGAGTTAAAATCTTATTGTTCGTCTCCATCCTCATCTGCATTCACACGTTGTCAAGACTCTTACAAAACATTATCTTACAGCGTATGATGATAGACTATCGTTTTTATTTGTACCCCGCTAGCTATATGTTGTTAATTTACACCTACAGTCCTAGTCCTGTGCTATATAAAACACTGTGTGCAGTCTATGCCGAGTGTTCAGTTACTTTCCAGGGATAAAATACGTCTAGTACAAACCCGTGTTGGCTGGCCCGATTCCGGGCTGTTTTCCCTTCCGAACTTTTTTAGGTCCTTGTGCATAATATAATATTATCCCGCGTTTGACTTAGCATACTAGTACGTACGGTTGGATTCAGACCTAACAGTTTTGATTCTATCTGGGGGCCGTACTGTGTTCCCGCTAGTACTTGGTCCAAGACCCGCTTTCTAGGTGTCTCTATTTTTCTGATATTGCCGCCCCGCCAAGTGTTTTCACAGCTAGAAGTAAATATTCTCTCGGAAAAATCGAGCGCGCTGCTCCGACAACAATAACTTTTAGTACTTCCACTTGTTGTTTGACTGCCCTCGAAATGTCGGAATGGCCCGTTCCCACTTTTATTGGTTGTCATTTGCTGTTACAATATATTTTTTGCTCAGCTTCGTTTTAAAGTAATATATCATTTTGCATTAGCATCATCATCATCGTTATGCTAGGAGGCATCTGTAAATATTGATCCATCTATCGTGAAGCTGGTTTTGCTTTACTCTAATCTCAATGGTATGCTTACATTCCATACGTAACCTGTGAGTTTCACGTATTCAGATGTTTTGATTTTTTCAAAATCTCTCTACTTGCCGTACCTGCTAACCTCTATACCACGTGCGGCCTGTAGTTGATTGGTTCATTGTAGGTGTTGCTGTATAGTCTTTGTAATAGAATCAATTACCTTAGATAATATCTGCAATTTTTGATATCTTTTTTCAACCTTGGT
Organism: Groenewaldozyma auringiensis; assembly: GCA_030574195.1. Taxonomy (NCBI): domain Eukaryota; kingdom Fungi; phylum Ascomycota; class Dipodascomycetes; order Dipodascales; family Trichomonascaceae; genus Groenewaldozyma; species Groenewaldozyma auringiensis. The sequence goes on from JAJMEP010000010.1 coordinate 2,887, forward strand.
GGTTTATCCAGGTTTGCTTACATCACCGCTTTCCCTCTGTCTCTAAGAATGGCAGCGCTCGACCATAAAGATGATTCTAACTCTTCCAAATGCTTTTGTCGTCTCGTCGGCTGATTGTTTGCTCCCAGGAGTTCTCGTCAGGTTTGACTTATTTGTCTCAGCTTGTTTTTTGATATTATTTCAACTATGGGACAGAAAAAAAAAAGCTCTACCCAAATACTTACCGTAGAACATCTCCGAAGAAACAGTGTGAGCACCGTTGGTAACAGTCGTCACATTTCTCTTTGCGATATAGTAGCGTGAGTATCGTCAGCAATATAACAAGGCCATTATAACGACCTAGTTGGCACTGCTATCAACTGAGTCCCGAGTGCCATGGTCAATTGTTGAAAGTGAAGACGGTGGGCTACGCGTGTCATGTGTAGGCTTACCGTTAGTACTCAACATTTGGGTCGGATCTATTAAACTTGCAAGGGCGGTACTTGTTTGAAAAATGAGGAGGATTTGTCATCTTTCAGCTCGCACACACATTCTTGGGACACTTGAACTCTTGTGGTCCTTCGCATCACACATATAACATCCACTAGACATAGCAAAGTTCTTGCTCGGGCAAAGGATGGTTCCATCGCCAACGGTCTTTCATGTCCACCGTTGACAGCCGACGGGCCAGTTGGTAGCTCTGCTTTGGGTTTATAGGTATATTCCCGCTTGAATATAGGATCCAGACGTAGCAACATTCGACTACAATCAATTGCAGTAGTCCCACTGCCAGCTTCATCAAGAAGAGAACTTACCCGCATATGCGCCTGATCTAGTTTGCTCTCCATTGACCCCCTGAACTGGATATACAATTCCTGGTTCTCATTCTCGTCTACCTTTTCGACCCATACTTTGATGAAGGCATCAATTCGAGTCTCTCTGGGTGGTTGCCAGTACAGAAGCTCAGTAAAAATATCCCGTCGCTCTCATGCAACTCTTTTTCCAGTTAGGTTATTACATGTTACAGAATCCTGGATACTCGAGTCTTCATTTTCAATTTCGAGTTCAAAAAGCAGAGACTACTTGCGTATTTCGATAGCTGGATGTATTGCGTGGGCACAGTTCTAAGTTTTGCGGAGCTGATTTCCCTGTTGTCCACGTTCCCTGGGCATCACGTCAATGGACTAAAATCCTCGATCCAATGCACAGGCAGCACAAATCTTCAGAGCGCATATTTTGACATCCATCACATTAGAACATTTCACTTTGGCTAGTTCACCAGTAGTCAATTTCACTCTGGCCAGTTCGTCTCTTGTAGACATTCGGATTGTTGAGGTTCGCCCTCCCTTTGCACTTCCAATTCCAGACTTACTATCCGGCATTTTTCAACGCATCATAACGCGACACACAGTACACGGTGGCTCAGTTACACAGTCTACAGCAGTTTATAATTCTTTTATTAAACACAAACTGGCGCAGGATACCTATTGTTGTTAAGTAATCAATGTCGTATCCTTAGAATTATAGTTACCTATGGCTATTAGCTAAGAGTTCCTCTACCAGATTTACCTCTTTTAGCCTTGATCGGGTTTACCCACACATTGACATGACATGACATGACATGACATGATGACAACCATTTTCCAGCAATTTGGATGTGTGGTAACATTTTTTTTTCTTGCATGCTCGTCTAGTTTGTGTAATTTGTAGTTGTACCTTTATTCCATTACTAAGTATGTTTGTCCTAGGAAAAAAAAATTTCAAGGAGACATTCCTAAAGTTGTAGGTGAATAACAACTGTCTTCAAACTAAATTTGTATAAAAGAAGCCTTAATTTGTTTTTATCATATTATTAGCTCAAAACAAAAGATAAAACTCCAATACTGTACACATAGGACAAAATAAGTACAAGCCACAAGATAATAAAAAAGATAATTATTTGAACTATGGGAATATACAAAAAATGAGGGTTGAAAAATCTCCGGTTTTTCACATCATTGAAGAGAATGTGCTCTAGTAATCACCATAGTAACACAAAGCCCAATTAAAATACAGTAAGATTCATAGAAATCAATAAATGATAAACCTCCTACAAAAGTGCCACTGGTAACAAAGTACCAACGGAAAGGAGTTGAGTACCGCAAAAAACAATCATGATACGTAGAAGATCAGTAAAACCAGTGGAGATGTAAGGGGAGAGAAACTCATTTGACTGTTTGGTTCCAATCAGCCAAGTATAACATGTACATGCGGTGCATCACACACATCGGCAAATTATTAACAACGTTAACGTTAACACTGTATTTACTTGTAGATGCGGACCTAATGTTAACAACGTTAATTTGTGTAGGCTTAGATTGCAGTATTAGTAGTAGTAATAAATTAGTACTAGTACTCTCATACCAAGAACGGGTATCCAGGAAGATTGATTTTCTTTGTATACATCAGCAGTCCCTGTCATTCGTTTTTTTTTTTTTTTTCAAAGTGTCGAAATTTACATCCGTAGTCGGACGCCGCTCACGTCGGCTACTAGAACGGGTCTTTTCTCGGAGGAGACGGGGTTCATCAGGTAGTACACCAGGTTATTTTGCCTCTTCAAATTCTATCAGTCGTCCACAACATACACCCCTTCATCAGCGAACTCGGTATTTGTTAACACATCTGTACAAGCAGAATCCTCGGTTTCGACGCATGAACGAACTGGTTTCCAAGCAGCGGAGAGTTCTGCAATATCTAAAGCAGAAAAAGGCGGAGCTTTATCAAGATGGTCTAGAATACGAAGACCAGCAACAGCAATCCGAAGCTGTTATTTTGGATAAACCCGTCTTGAATGAGCACCTAACCTTATATCCCACGTATGTGCGACTTTCGACCAATAATAAATTCGAGCTTGACATTCGAGGTTGGGTTTACGCACCAGGATCCACCACTTCTCGAAGGAACAAGTTATTTGTAGGGCTTGTGCGGCAACTGGCTGGAATAAACACAAGCACACCAAGTGGAGCCACCACAAAGATAGACGAAGAAAAATCTGCGCAGCTGATTGACCTTTTGGATAACAACAATAACATCCCAGGCAATAGTCGCAGTCTCGATAGAACATACTCTGATTTATCGATTGCATCATCTGCCAGTACTGCGTCAACTGGAATCGTATCTACGTCAGAGAATGACAGAGTATTTCGTGAACGGTTGGCACCGTTTTTGGCAAGGTCAATACCGAACCGCAGACTGACTGTAGACATTACAGATGTTAATGACCAAGTCCACAAGGTGGAAGTTTTAACAGATACCAATGGCCGCTTTAAAGAACGAATAACACTACCCGACTGCCCGAGGTTAGTGTCAGTGACAGTGGACGAATACCACGAAGAAATCGAGCCAATATATACACCACCGCTGGGCGTTAGTGTTATAAGTGACATTGATGACACGGTTAAGCACACCGGTATTATCAAAAACAAAAGAGAAGTGTTGCGAAATGTACTTGTGAAACCTTACCACGAGCTAAATGTGGATGGTGTATCTAAGCTATTCCACACATTGGACTTGCTGGGATGCAAATTTCACTACGTATCAAATTCACCTTGGCAGCTTTATCCGATCATCCAAGAGTATCTTGGGATGTGGAACTTTCCAGCAGGGTCTATCGACTTAAAGCAGTATTCTGGATTACTAAACGGGCTGTTTGAGCCAAGCTCTGAGCGAAAGAGAGAAACCCTTGACAGAATTGTGAAGGATTTTCCTCGACGAAAGTTTATACTTATCGGGGATTCTGGTGAGGGAGACTTGGAGGCATATGCTAGCCTTACCCAGAAATACCCCAACCAAATCATTGCATTATTTATTAGAGATATTACATCAGAGCTAAACAGTAGCTGTACACCACCATTATCATCATTATCATCATCATCGTCCATTACAGGTCCACACACAGGAGAGGATTTGATAGACTTAAGTGAAGACGAGACCCCGTCCACCAGGGAGCAACAAAGGATTAAAACAAGCAAAAGGGCCCCTCCACCTATACCACCAAAACCGGATTATTTACGTTCTGGAAGCTCAGAGCCTCCTTTACCTCCTAGAAAACCACTCTCAGAGGTGAGCCAGAGTCCTCCACCTCTTCCGAAACGCCCTACACAGTCAAGACAAATACCAAGACAAAAACCGGACAGGTCTCTACCAGGAATCGACGGCGACGTAGTTATAATGCCATCTTCCCAAGAGGTTCCAGTACCAGGTGATCCTCTTCCAGCTGATAAACGGCTAGAAAATTGGATTTTCCGACTAGAAAAAGTCAGACGAGAACTACCGCCGCAAGTTTTGATTAAAACATGGAGAACTGGTATGGAGCTTGAGAGTGTATGCGAGTCACTAATACGCAAAGAACACGTCAAGCGTCAATAAAAATTGTAAATGTCAGAAAATTGGCTGCCCCTTGTTTTCTTGAAATCATCTGTTATGTAGTATTTATTCAACGTTAACTACTGTGATCTCTGCGTACATCTACACATGATTGCTATAAACACCCAATAATAGTGCACTACAAGGAATCCACTAATATGGCGACGAAGTTCATTGAATCAGCATCATTGGTTATAGAGGCGCCTTGTAGTCGAATTCTACTTATGAAACGGCTGGAGAAGTCATCATACGCATCTATGCATGTTTTTCCTGGAGGGTCTTACGAAGAAGGCGACGTCAACTTACAGCACACTGCTGTCAGAGAAACATTTGAGGAAACCGGGCTGCTTTTGAGTGGGACATCAGATAAAGAAGAGGCTTGGATCGACGAGTCTAGAGACACTCGAGGAAGTTATGAAAATGAGCTGATTAGTCGAGGGTGGGGAACTGGATCAAATTCCGATAAGCCTTTACTGCATCAAATATCGACATGGATAACCCCAGTTGAGATGACCCAGAAAAACAAAAGGTTCGAAGTAAATTTTTTTTATTATAAGCTGAAGACTCCACTAGACCAGCTACTACAAATAGTCTCAACCAAAAAAATTAACGACAATGCATACTCACTTCCAGGGGACAACGTTGAATCGGTGGCTCTAGAATGGATAAGACCCGATGACATTCTTGATCGTCTTGCCAGCCACCAAATGACTATGTACCCACCACAATACTACATCACCAAAGCTCTAGCAGACGGAAAGATGCAAGAAAGACTCAAAGGTAGAATATTTGAACCCAAGTTTGGCTCACGAAGCAAGTATACGAAAGATGACCAACAATATGCTACTTTAGATATCGATTGGGGCCGAGGTGAGCTGGCCACAGTAACATTTCTTAAGGGCAAATTATACGACATTAAGTCCAATTTGTAGAAAGTTGGAAAATTAATACATCATAATATTAGTAATTTAATAAATAATATTCATTTAACATGCTAATAAATAATCGAAGACAACAGCATGAAGTTTACATGTCTTCTTCGTCAGGGAGGGAAAGCTCGTAGCTCAACGTCAGACCGTCGATATAAACCAAATCTATCATGTACCGACTATAATCCAAAGAAGACTCGCCACTGTCACCAAAGGTTCGTGAAGGGCTTACTGAAACACCTCCAAGTAATCTATATCTGACCCCTTCATAGTAAAATTTATCGATGTCGGGGAAAACGTATTCCTGGCGCAGGGTATGCAGTCCTTTATATTTCACCATACGAAACACACCTACCATACCAGCCTGACTTACGACCACAATGGCAGACAAAGGCTTTATGACATGAACAGTGGTAAGCCGGTCAAAACAGGAGTTCATCTGAGAATGCATCGATTCCCACATAAAAACATTCGATCTCGCAGCATTGCAATAGATGTCTTCTGCTCTACAAAGATAGAGAGACTTCTTGGAAGTGAGAACAACAAAATTGTCATCCCAACCAGAAAATCCAGATCTGTTGTTCAATGATTCCTGTTCTTCGATGCTGTATTTATCCACTTCATCAACAAATATAGAACAACCATAATTGAATCGATCAACAGCTTCCTTTTTCTTTCGAGCATAATGCGATTCATACGAAGGTAGTTCGTACTCGGACATATCAGCAATTTTAGCAAACCGTCCAGAATTTGTATATTGAACTATCTTCTTTTCCCTCGTGTCATTAATTGGTAAATATATAGATGGATCCTGAGAAACTGAAGACCAAGCACGGTGTGACTGCTGTAAACCTATCGTATCAATTTCCAAAAAACATAAACGCGGCCAAGGAGCTGGACAACTTAAAAATCTGATAGACTGCTCAGTAGCCCACTTGTTGCCTGTTGCCTCATACAAGGATTTGACCGGCTTAAAATCATTACTAGTGACAGAATTCACTGACCAGCCTTGTTGCTCTAATTTCTCACACAAAACTGGTTCCAACGTACACGTTTCAAAATCAACCCAGTACTTGCACACATGACCAGTGATGAAAATTGCATACACAAAAATATCACCCCCTGCAGTGGTTATAATCTCGACGTCTGGTATGTTACCGTGTTCTTCCCTTTTACTGATCCGCAACTTCATATCAATACCCACAGGCCTTTTGTCGTCTATAATAGTACAATCTTCGTCAACATAATTTGTGATAAATTCAAGCCAGAAAAGCGTGATGGTACTGGTATTATCACTTATCACTATCAAATCATCCTGAATAGCAATTCCCCACGCACTTTTCGTTAGCCAGTGTGAGAAAGCAGGTTCCTCAAGACCCTTAGCCAAATCATCTGTCAACCACACATGCATCCAGCCGTCGTCCAACGTAGCCACCAGAACCTCTGCTTCCATTTTTTCATCATAATTATTATCATCTCTATTAAGGGCATCACATCTCAGAGTGCCAATCCTCATCATATTAAAGCAATGAGGATCGCTCGGCCAATTAGCCCCAGTTCTCATCATTATGGACTGTGTAGGGTCTACAGGCAGTGACTCCATGGAACATTCAAAGGTATATTTTGGGTTCTGTAGAGTCTTCTTGATAAACCGGTTGAGTTCAAATACCTTGATTGACGACTTTGCTCCCACAAACATCAAGTCGTGGGCCCTTGAACTGCAGCACAAATTGTTCCGGAACCCATACATGTCTGCTCCTAATTGTGTCGCCTTTAAAGGCCGCAGCTTCAACGAGGTACTATAGTCCCGCGCCGGCTGGAGCGTTGGTAACATATCCATCTCTGGTTGGAAGTCCATGTTTATCAAGTGCTCTGATAAGAAAGTGAACAATTAACTGCAGCTATTACCCTAATATTAAAAAGTTTAGGCACTTTATATATAATAAAGGGGGGACGATTGGCGGTCGCCGGGCCGGAGTAGTAGTAGTAGTAGTGGTAGTGGTGGTGGTGGTGCGTTTAAAGTTAGTGTGGTAGTATCGATGGTTCTTCTCATCATGATCATCCATCAGGCTACAGATATCAGTATCGACATATCAGAACTGATACAAAGTAAGCCAATACTCTGAAGCGCAAAGGAAGTGGTAACCGTCTTGACAATTACAATGATGGTCATAAGCGGCACAACTAGGAGTATTACAAATTTCCATGGTAGGACAAAATGCAATTAATGTATGCTAAGTATCAGTATTTTATGCTTAACCAATTGTAGATAAATAGGAATAGTTATCTTGTTTAGACCAACGATTCTTCGTATTCCGAGTCAGTTTCCGATTCTTGACCAGAGCCAAAGTTGGCATAGTATGATCCTTTCCTATACGGTCTAAGGCTAGTGTACTGTTGCCTGAACTGGGCGTCAAACTTATTCTTCATCAAATCTGGATACAGGATCTGCCATTGGCAGATATCTTGATCGTAATCAGTCATCATTGTACCATCATTGAGCTCCAAGCTTATAAATGACCCATATGACCAGTCATTTGAAGCCTCTGGCACAATATATAAATAATTAAAAGCCAAGTTCCGTTTTGGACGAGGCCCCGTTTCTTCAAATTGAAACGCAACATGCTCATACATACTAGAGTGCTCTATGCCGTCAACAGGCTCGACTTTAAATCTACCCAAGAATATCTCAACTGAGTCCATCTCCAGAAAGTATTTGTACATCCCGTGGTCCATACTGAACGTATCAAAAGTTGGAAATGGCGAAAACAATTGAGTCACAGCAGCACCAGTGACTCTACATTTTAACGTCAGTATTTGATGGAATGAAGTCAATGACGTGCTCAAAATGACTTTGTACCATCCTGGGTGCAAAAATGTTTCATACCTCAAACAAAGATCCATAACATTGATGGCGTGGATTGAAGTACCCCATTCTTGGCCATGTATGAGTTTCCAAGTGCCCGTTTGTAATAGAGATGGATTCTCCACTGCGTCTTCTCGATCAATATCTTCTACATCATCAGTAGATAATGCTAAATGTGTTTGATTAAATGCAACAAAATCTCTCTCAAGTAATTGTTTTCTGACAAGCCAACTTGTTGGAGGGTCACTAGAATCTTGATGTCTTTTCCTGAATGCATATTTGACTGTTTCAATTCCAACATTTCGGACTAATTCCGCTCGTTCCACATGATCCACTACTTGAAAAACTTGCCTACCGCATTGCCTTAAATTCAGACGAGACGAGAAGTCCAACTTCTCAGCTATAAGTGTCCATACCTCGTCCGGCAGTTCCATCATAAGTGGGGTCGTTGTAAAAACATAACCAAACTGAACGATTACAAATGACTGTGTGTGTACACATGTCGCGTACGCCTAGTAAATCGATCGGCGAATTTAACGTGTCCATCTCTAGTGATACATATTTCAGATAGACGTTATGGTTATGGTTATGGTGTATAATACGTATACCGAATATATATATAACGTTAACGTACGTTAAGTGAAAAAGCCTTTTGGTGAAGGTCAGGTAAAACCAACCAACTGGTACCAGACTACGTTAAGACCTAATTAAACCTCAATCTCTTGAAAAATAACAGTTACAGTTTCAATTTATTATATGCTCTAGTTGCTGTACACTTTACCTTCCTTAACGACGTCATTTGGCTTCCATCCTCCATAGGAGACATCCTTGCCAAATTCTTTCATGCGAGCTTCCATCTCAGGTCGGAAATTCTTGATCAGACCCTGGATAGGCCAAGCAGCGGCATCACCAAGGGCACAGATAGTATGTCCCTCAATGTCTTTGGTGAGTTCTTGCAGCATATCAATTTCTCTGGGCTGGGCCTTTCCGGCAGCAATTCTATCCATGGTCTTCATGAGCCAAGTTGTGCCCTCTCGGCATGGAGTGCACTGGCCACATGACTCGTGCTTGTAAAAATGAGCGAATCGCTGAATGCCTCTGATGACATCTGCACTCTTGTCAAGAACAATGACTGCAGCAGTACCTAAACCTGAACCAACATCCTTTAAGGCATCATAGTCCATTAAAACATTGTCACAGACATGTTTAGGCATAATAGGAACTGAACATCCACCAGGAATGACACCCAAAAGATTGTCCCAGCCTCCACGGACACCACCGCAATGCTTCTCTAACAATTCCCGAAGAGGAATAGACATCTCCTCCTCTACTGTGCAAGGCTCGTTGACATGACCAGAGATACAAAATAGCTTAGTCCCACTGTTTCGTTCTCGACCAAATGAAGCAAACCAATCACCACCTCTTCGGCAGATAGTGGGAGCTACAGCAACAGTCTCAACATTAGTGACGGTAGTAGGTCGGCCAAATAAACCAACGCCAGCTGGGAATGGAGGCTTCAATCTTGGTTTACCAGCTTTACCTTCAAGTGATTCAATCAAAGAGGTTTCCTCACCACAAACATATGCACCCATTCCACGGTGGATATACACATCAAAGTCATACCCAGATCCACATGCATTCTTACCAATGAGACCATCCTTGTAGGCCTCATTAATGGCGGTTTGTAAAGTAGCAGCTTCGTTATAAAACTCTCCTCGAATATAAATGTAAGCAGCGGTGGCATTCATGGCTCTACCAACAACCAAACACCCCTCAACCAACTTATGAGGGTCTTTTCTAATAATTTCACGATCTTTGCATGTTCCAGGTTCTCCTTCATCAGCATTGACTACTAGATATCGAGGACCAACGTTTTTCTCCCACCCTGGAGGATTCATAAATGACCACTTCAAACCCGAAGGGAATCCAGCACCTCCACGGCCTCTAAGCCCAGATTTTTTACCTTCATTAATAATCCATTCATGACCTTTCAATAGAATCTCCTTAGTCTTGTACCAATCTCCCATTTTCTTGGCAGACTTGAGGTCATGACCGTATCCATCATAGATATTTTGGAAAATTCGGTCCTGATCTGATAATCCGCCGTGAGACTTACTAGCCAGCAGACTCGTCGAGAACAGTCGTCGACCGCTCGTCGATATAACTTTTTGCCGACAAAGCATGTTGATGTTACCAAACCGTTAGTCCCAAAAGAAGGAGTTTTGTGGAGGGTTTAGGTATTAAAATATCTGTTTGAAATGTGTGTTTTGAAGAGAAAAAGTTAATGATGCGGGAAAGGTTAAAATTACTAGAGGCTAAAAGGAACCTTTGTGATTGGCTAAATCCTTTATAGTGTGCTATGTAATTACCTTCGATTACGTGAAGCTCGATTTGATAAATCTCTTGAGCAAACCTAGTTAAGACTGGTAATAGATTAGGATTGTACGGTCATTAGTTATCTTTCTCTCTATTTCATTATAAAACGGACATTATTTCCTTCTGTTTCTGGAAGATGACCCAGGCGGTTGATAACTAGATCCACCTGGCTGAGCCTGTGTAGATGGCTGTTTTTTGGGTCGACTTTTCTGCACGCTAGGTGATCCCGAAGCTGCTGCTGCGGCTGCACTGGTAGATAATGGTTCCGTTCGTCTAGAAAACCGTGCTTTGCGTCTTTGTCTATACCTTTGTGCACTAGCAGCTAAACTACCAACACTTCCAAAACTAACAGCACTGGTACCTGAAGAAGAGCTACTGGCCTTTGACCCGCTAGAAATAGCTTTCTTGTGTGGTCTTTTATGCGGGTGATTACCGCCATGTAGTCGGTCAATTTCAGCAGTCCATAGTCGTACGCGTGCTAATCTAGTAAACTCCTGAGCACCCACCACAGAGTTTTCAAAAACAAACGAGGGCAAAGACGCCGCAGACACCAGTTTTATTTGCTCGTTGGCTAGATCAATGCGGATATTGACACCATGAGTTTCAATATAAGATGTCAAATCGGCCAACAATGCTGCTCTGGGATCTTTACAAGACTTGTAATGGAACTCACGCTCCATTTCAACCAGAGATATAACGTTATGGATAGACAGGTAGTCTGATAAAGCTCTAATTCTGATGAGCTGAAATAAATTATTTAAAACAGGGCCAATGAACAAGTCTAGCCCCAAGTCAATAGACAATTTTGTATTCCAAATATCAAAGGCGTCATAAAAATGACCTAGCAAAAACTTGTCCATCATGCTAAAGAGTATTCTTATTCCACTACTACTGCCATTTTCATCTGCAGCTAATTCCTTGATGGATGCAAACAACGGGTCCTGATTTAGCAAGTACTTGAGATCAGATCTACTGAACCTTGCCAAAGCAATTATACCTATATATTTGCCAATATCAGTCGACACGCTTGGATTTCGTAAATTTAAAAATGCATTACAAGCTTGATCAAATTCACCTCCGGCCAGTAGTGCCATACCGTACAATTCTCCCAGTCTATCTATCACTTGTTTAGATTCTTCAGGTAAATTGTTGACAGCGGCAGTTTTCTCAGAGCCTTTCGCCCCGAGGTCGGCAAAAACTCGCCTGGCTATAGGCCATATCTGTACCCAGCTACCTAAGAACATGTTTATCTCGCATGCTTGAAGAATCGTAGACAGTTTCTCGCTCTCATCTTCAATATCTCTCCGTCGCTGGACATACGTCAAAGCTTCGGTATAACAGCCGATTGTTACATAGAAATCAACATAGTCAGAGTACAATTGGATTTCCTTTTCACGAGCGCTCCCATCAAACCCCGCATTGCTATCGTGAATCTTTGCACGCGCCTCAAGTTCGCTTAACCGGTCGAACTTGGTGGTCTTGGTCCGTGCTAGCCATTCAGGGTCAGGCTGGGCATTAACCGTCATGCGCTCATCGATATAGAGTCCCTTTTCTTTGCACTGGGCAACTTCATCCTCTAGCCGTTTGAAAAGATCCAAGTAAAGATCGTCGTTCAATGTGTCTTGCTTGACATGCTCAATAGTGTACAATAATGCAGTTATCCTCTGTTGTGGTGTTAAGCCCACAGATGTGATGTATAGTAACCTTTGGATTCTGGTGATACCCGTATATGAGCTCCGAACATGATCAATGTACTCAGAATCCACATCCATAGGTTCCATACTGGACTCCTAATATTGTTATAACTAATAGCCTGGTGGATAGATTTCAGATCAAGTTTATGTCGTTACGCACCAGCTACACTTCTGTGGTAGGTTATATAATACCTCTGATATTAATCAGGTACTGTGGTAACAAAAAATCCGCGATGATGTCTTATTTTGCAAAGTGAAATAGAAAATCAAATTGTATCACGTGACTAACATAATATTATCCCCAGATGAACTGGGAATCATTAACTATTTACATTAACCTCGAGAGGTTTATTTATGAAAACATTATGACGAGTTCTGAAATATACAGTTAGTCCTCGTTCTATTGCGTCTATTTGTTTCTTTTGGTCTTTGGGAAATGCGGGGTAATCAGGATGCGCTTTGAACATTGTGACAATATGCTTGAGATAATCATAATCCAGCTTCTTTAGTCCGTAAACAATAGTATTCAAAGCTTCATATGCTAATAAAAGACCTTCAACTTTATTGCTTTCAAACAGTTTTGCATATACTTTGTAATAAGTTGTGAGCACATCTTGATGAGGTACACGCAGTTTCCACGCTTTTTGGCTTCTTTCTACCAAATCGTGTACTTCCGCTTGGTTCAAATCCTCCACTGGACAGTTCAAATAAGCAGAAAGGCACTGTGCAAACATGTCGCTACTGAATGCTTTTGATTTGTTCTCGCTAGGTGCCGGAAGACTATTGTTTTTGCTTATCCGTTGAGCCATTTTGGTGAACCCACCTGATGAAACTGAGAGTAGAACTGCCCGGTAATGCGATTTATCCAAAGATAATTTGGTGTTCCTATTGAAAGCATAGATAGCATCACTATACTTCTCAACTGCATGCAAGTATTTCAATATAAGATCAAAGACAGCTTCGTTCATGGGAGAATGATCCATATTTCTTATTGGAAGTATACCCGCATCATGAAGTTTTGTGCGCTGTCTTTGTAACCCCTTGATCTCTGCTTGAGGGGTTTCCAGGTAAACAGTTGGATCAAAATACTGTAATAGTAAAGGATAATATTTTTTCAAGTCAAGATTGAAGACAACAAGTGCTCTTAAAAAGGCATAAACACATCTTGCATCAATCTCTACCACCAGATCACCATTTTTATCACTCTGAAAGGCATCTTGCCAAACATCCAAAACGTTTTCCTTCAGTATACTCCTATCGGCTACCCCTGAAAAAAATATCGTATAGGTTATGATATCCTTTTCACGAATGTCGCCGAAAAACTGTAACACTTTGGATGGCGATGGCTCATTTTTGATTATGTGTGCTAAAGTCTGGTTATGAATAGCAGGCCTATTGTCGGGCTTGGCCATTGCTAGAGACGTCTCATATCCCTTTGTAGCATTAGTCTCAAACATACTGCCGTAAGTATGGCTGCTAGGATTAAGACCAAATTTCTTGAACCCTGCAAAATATTTTTGAGATACACGAGAATACCCAGATTTATTCAACTTAAGTAAAAACATGTTCATAGCAACAGTGCATTTTGACAGTCTAATGATAGCAGCAGCTTCGTTGAACTTCTGTTTATTCAACAGGTCCTTTACTCTGTTTTTGACTCGTAAAGAGCTCCGTAGCATTGGCGGATCAACGTTGAGATATTTATGTACATTGGCAAACCATTCCTTGGGGTCTGTATTGGAAGGCGCTTTCAAAAACTGTTTGAACCCTAGATTAGCAAAATCGCCAACATTTTTACGAAATGTCCTGTCTAGCTCCAACTTGGCCTTTAACGGTATACTATATTCAACAGCGCCTCGGGAAACTCCACTGACAATATCATGCTTAGAATTTTCAAATTCGCCCTCTATTTTATCTAAAACAGTCTGGGCTTGGGAAGAGCCGTGCCGTCTTAACCTAACTTGTTCGACAGACCGCTGAAATGTATCCACATCAACTAGCTGCCTCGGTGACTGTTTTCTCAGAATAGTCGGTATCCTCATGGCTCACAAATTTTCAAAAATCTGAGGTCGGCCCGCTACAAAATTAACTATGGTCTCTGGAATCTTCAGATTTGTTTCAGCCGTATATACCACCTAAAAAAGTAATTACATGTCGATCGGTATCTTGATATGATATACCGTACGCGTAACTAGGCCTAGGCCTAGGCCTAGGCCTAGCAAGCTCCACATCTCAGTATACTATCAGCTTATATTTCCATGAGCTGATTATCCATTCGCAGTGAAGCGAATAAAAACGTTTATCTTGCGTAAAAACAGACATGAAACTACACAGAGACTAATATTTGTTTTAAATATATATATATTTTTTTCAGAAAAAGTATGGCTACTTAATGGGCACTGAAGAAGAGTGCAGCAAATCCAATTGCTGCATAGAGAAAAGTGTTTTTGGAGCTTCCAGTACGTGTTGCACTGTTGTTATAATCCGGGGGTGGGAAAAAGCTGGGATAGACTCCATCGCTTGGAATTCCATCAGGAATGATACCACCTGGAACCACATTGTCGGGAACCGTATTACCACCAGGCGTACCAGGACCTGCAGGTGAACCAGGCACGACTGGAGAATCTGGGGTTACCGGTGAACAAGGACCCAAAGGCGAATCAGGAACAACTGGTACAGGTAGATCAGGCGTCTCTGATGGCGTTGATGGAATCAATGGGGTATTTTGTGATGGTACGACTCGCTGTACTGGTGGACCAGATGGACCAGGAGGACAGTCACCACATGCACCACCACATCCACCACCACATGCACCACCACATGTACCACATGCACCATCACATCCAGATCCGTTAGACATAGCCATGTCATCATAATCATCCTCGTCATCGTCATCGTCATCGTCGTCGTCGTAAGAATTTTCCTGATACTCGTCCCAGCTATCGCCAATTGGTTCAGTTACAAACGCACTATCACTTTGAGAGGCTGAAGCAGTGTAGCTATCTCCAATTTGAATTGATTTGGTATCAAATTCTTTATCTTCGATGATAACGGGGGTGCTAGTTTCGACGCTGTGGATCTGAGTAGCTACAACCGGGAAAGTGAATTTCTGGGGAGAATTAGTCATAACATGAGTAGCATAGACCGCGCTTTGAAAGCTTTGTGATGGGATGGGTGGCACTGCTGGCTGTAAAGACGAGCGATGATTAGTGTTGATTGGGATTTTTTCAGGTTTGGTGACTACTGAGTGATCTTTTTGAAATTCTCCGGTGTTAACACTTTTACCATTTTTGTTATGAAATGATGGGAATGCGGTTGCTGGCGTTTCAAAAACTGGAATAAAAGACTTGCTATGTCGAGAATCAATCACCGTAATTGCCGGCACGCTATTAACTGGCAATGTTGGCAACGAGTCAATTCGATTATCTGCACCAAGAGCCTTTGCCAACGAAAGAAGAGCATTATCAGGTTGGTCAAAATATAAGTCACTACTAGAGCTGAGTTCAAGTGCGGAATTTTGGAATTCAAACAATGAAGTACGTAACTCACTGACAGATTTGGCTAAATCGATTTGCTGGCCAGAGAAATGGACTGCGTCAGAGGAGGTTTCTTCAAGAACTCGAGAGGCTTTGAATTCCAACTCAGCTTCAGTTTTCTTACTCAAGGAAACTGAAAATGCAGTATTGAACTCACGAATCTTGGTTTGGTAGGTTAGAAGCTCACAATCGGATAACGGCTGCAAAGCAGCAAGCTCAGTCCTTGCCAACTGCAGGTCAAGTGAAATTATGTTCAACTCTGCAGAGGTAAGCTTAGGGTCTAGCGAGTTGCAAGTTGCCGTCAAGCTGCTGAAATCATCTTTGACAATATTATCAATGATGTTCACAAACCCGACCAACTCAGGAGAAACATGACAATTTGCAAACTTGGAAGATGCATTATCGGCTTCAATAGTTGTGGATAGCGGCGTCCCAGCAGCAGAAGGCGAAGAGTAATTTGTGCTTATGGTAGTGGATGTGTTATCCCAACGTTTTCCAAGAACAAGTTGCTGATTTTCTTCAACTCCTGTAGCTTTTACTGCAGTTAGAAGAATTGCAACGTACGCCAATTGGGCGTAAATTGTTCTAGCCATGTTCGTCCACCACCTTAACTTTTTTGTTTTTTCTGCTCTTTTTTTTTTCACTTATTATCAGAAAAAATTGGAAAAACTGGAAATGAAGGATCCAAGTGACATTTTAAGAACCGAATCATGGTCCATGCCACGAGAAAGATTCAATAAACAAGAATTTTTTGTATAATCATTTTTATGTCGAATCTGGTCCCTTATTTCGTTGCATTAAGGTACCGAACCTTGTAGGAACCAGATACAAATTGTGATACCCGAAGACCCATGATGAAAGACTAAATTCATTTATCATTTCGGCTATTCTATACCCCTTATTAAAGGTTTGTACTTCATGTCTTGAGCTACAGATTGAGTTCTGGTACCTAGCTTTCAGACATTGATACCACCCTTCGTTTACAAGCTGTGATAAAGTGTAGTTGCATTTAAGTTTATAGCGTAAATTTATACGTGCCAGATCTTCTATAAAGAAACGCAAGAACTAGTCTAAGACCATGCAATGACCACTTGTAATAATCGTTAATTATGGTGTATTTTTCCAGTAGAAAAGTTGTAGTTACCGCAAAGAGCGATTAGATCTCAATCTGGTAAGTTTTAATACAACGATACAAAGGAAGCGATTTTTGAAATAGTTTCGTCGTTAACTTGAAAAATATTTAGCCGTTCATGGTATAATTATATAAAAATATGACTAATAAAAAACAAGGAATAAGAATAAGAATAATAGGAATAAAAAAAATAAAAGAACAGAAGAGAAAAATTTGAAGGAGGTTGCCCAACAAATAAAAAAGGGGGTTTCTTTGAAAATATTATAGTTTCAAAAAAGTATCGTAAAGAATCATTTCCAATTAAATTTAGACGGTAATTAAACCAACTGCAGCAATAGCAATCAACATCTTACCAGCTGAAGCAACCGACAAACCGGAAGCACTGTTGCTCTCTTCAATAGAACCAGATTCAGAAGAGATGGAACCGGTACCGGAAGCGACAGGACCGACAGGACCATGTTCAGTGCCAGTCTCAGAGCCCTCACCAGGAGTAACAGTCTTAGGTACGGCAGTACCACTGGTAACAACTGAAGCGGTGCCGCTAGCAACACTGGCAACAGAAGCAGCAGTGGGTTTGGCAGTACCGGGGGTAATAATAATAACAGTGGTAACAGTGATGTAAGAGGTGGTGGGTACACCTGAAGGTCCAGGAGTGATAACTGGAACAGTGGTGGTGACCTCCTCACATGGAACAGTGGTGGTGATAGTGGTGTAGACAGTAGAAGCCTCACCATTAGGGCCAGTAGTAGTGTCACATGGCTCAGTAATAGTTAAAGTAGTGTAAATGGTACTTTCACCAGCTGCATCAGCAGTGGCAGTTGCCTTTTCAAGACACTTCTCACATGGGAGAGTATCAACGATAGTGCTGTAGTAAGTAGAAGTTTCACCGTTGGTGACAACAGTAGTGTATGGAGCAACGGTGGTAACAACTGAAGAAGCAGCGGCAGTACCAGAAGCAGCACCAGAGGCAGCACCAGAGGAAGCACCAGAGGAAGCACCAGAGGAAGCACCAGAGGCACCAGTGGTGGTAGCTTCAGCAGTAGCAGCACCAGTAGAAGAACCAGTAGTACTAGCAATAGTGGAGTTGAAGCTACTGGTGGTAGTGGTGCCACAGACTTCAGTAGGAGCAACTTCGGGGGTAACACCATAAGCGGCGACAACCAAAGCAAGAACGTTATTCAGGTCAGTGAAATCATTTTGACAAGGAGTTGCGGCAATAGCAGCGGCTTCAAATGCAAACAAAGTAGTTTGGAAATCAGCAATGGCAGTAGTGAGATCAACTGCTCTCTTTCTGATAGTGCTGTTGTTGGGCAACAAGGACAAAAGAGCATCAATTAATTCACCCTGGAATACCTGGACAAAGTCGGTGAGGACAGCACCGTCACAGTCAGATGGTGGTGGGGCGCTGGCAACAGAATTGGTAACATCAGACAAGCTGCCAGTAATAGCTACCAAAGCATTGGACTGTTCGTCAGCAGATGAGGCATTAGCAAGATCTGCGGCACTACTAGCGGCTTCACCAACAGAGTCAACAGCATCGGAGTAATCTGAAGAAAGACCACAAGTAATGGCTGGCAGAGCAGGAGCAGTGAAAGAAGCAGAAGCAACGGCGGAAGTTGCGTTAGCAGAACTGCTGGGAACAACAGTTGGGACAACAACAGGCGCGGATGTGACAGCAACAGAGGATGAAGCAACAGATGATGAAGCAACAGATGATGAAGCAACAGATGATGAAGCAACAGATGATGAAGCAACAGATGATGAAGCAACAGATGATGAAGCAACAGATGATGAAGCAACAGATGATGAAGCAACAGATGATGAAGCAACAGATGATGAAGCAACAGATAATGAAGCAACAGATAATGAAGCAACAGATGGTGAAGCAACAGATGGTGAAGCAACAGATGGTGAAGCAACAGATGATGAAGCAACAGATGATGAAGCAACAGATGATGAAGCGCTTGTGGTAGGAATAACACTTGGAGTAGCCGAGGATGTGGAATTATCATAGGTAGAAGCACTGCTCAATGAAGATGCAGTAGAAGACGATTCAGCAGAAGATGAAGCGCTTGTGGTAGGAATAACAGGGGATGGAGCAACAGAAGATGAAGCGCTTGTGGTAGGAATAGTAGAGGTCGATTCAGCAGAGGGTTGAGCAACAGAAGATGAAGCGCTTGTGGTAGGAATAACACTTGGAGTAGCCGAGGATGTGGAATTATCATAGGTAGAAGCACTGCTCAATGAAGATGCAGTAGAAGACGATTCAGCAGAAGATGAAGCGCTTGTGGTAGGAATAACAGAGGATAAAGTAACAGAGGATGAAGCAGTGGAACTGGAGCTAGTTTCGGTACTCAAGGCAGTAGTAGAGACACTACTGGACGAGGTAACACTGCTGAGGGAAGAGAACGAAACGCTCGAAGAAGAGACAGAAGTTGACACTTCAGTACTGGTAGATTCACTGATGGTTTGAGTTGGAGCAAGATCAGTAGAAGTAGCAATACTAGAGGTAGAAGCGAAACTACTCGTAGTAGTGCCATTGGTGAAATTGTAACCACTAAGGGGAAGTTGAGCATTTGCACCGGTGGCACTCAATGCGACTACCAGAGCCACGAAAGTGGTTGAAAGAGTTGAACCAACAGATACCATTTTTTAAAACTCCACTTAAGTCTGCTGAAGCAAGATTCTAGCGTAAAGGGCCTAACGAATGGATTTTGAAACCGGAAAAGGTACCTTGAATAAACAGGAAGAAAGGGACCGAGAAAAAAAAGAGAAGACTCAGAGCAGGACTGCTATATTATATAGCTTTCTCTGCCACTAGTCAACGTTACTCATAATTTTCTCGAAAGGGAAGTGATATGGAGACGGGGAGAGGGTGAAAAAAAAAGATCATCATCCACCAATACTCGGCCCTTTCATTTGTCTGCAGGATGCGAAACACAAGTGTACTAGCAAAGTATGTGATACTACTGCCCAGCATGAAAAGAAGCAAACCAGGCCAGGTCGTTGACTATCATTGCAATGCATTTCAACGATAATCGTCTAGTCTTTTTCCTCGTGTAATGTGCATGCGATTGATGGACGAGGGGAAAAAAAAAACAAAAAAAATAAAAGAAACAAAAGTAAAATTGCGGCGGCGGGCACATCAATACCTTGTGAGCCAATAGATACATTAGCAAATATCTTCAATACAGGCATTGAAGCGAACAAGAGCTGTGAGCCCGAGGATGGAAAACATGCAAAAACGCATGTTTCTTGTGTGATATTACTCGTGAGCGGACATGCATCGTACAAACAATAAAGTAATTTAGTAAACGATGTATAAACACTGGTTAAGCGCTTACTGTACGTCGTAGTTAATCATCGACTACGATAGCGACCTAATATTAAGATCGGCAAACATACCACGCACATATTTGTTATAGTACGGACTTGATATGAAATTGACCCCTTTCAGACACATGCATGGTTAATATGCGCTCTCAATTGGCCGGTGTTACCTGGCCAGTTTGATGTTTATAGACCTAATAGCCCTAATACTCTGGCACAGTACTACTAGTATTGGTTAGTATCGTACCATTATGGCTAAATCCGCTTCTTGTTATAGCTAACGCTTTTAGATAGTAAATTACGCAGACTTAAAAATTTGGGTCAATAAATTTAGTTAACTTCAGGTTACTTTTTAATTTCACTATAGAACAATTGGACTATCGTCACAATTGCAACAAGAACCAGAATAACAATAATAATAATAATAATAATAATAAAAATAATACTCCCAGTGTATACGACGATATGTAGAGACGCGTTTTTGTATACACGTTTCAACATACTCGTAATACAACATAATATTTCATGTTTAGCCATGCGGCGGATAATACGCCATGCCGAATGTAAATCTTTCAGAGTGGGCCTACCGGCCCCTCCTAGCTCATCCATCACAGTATTATTATCTCCGGGGACAACAACCGAATGGGACTGCATGCATAGAGCAATTATTTTGTTTTTGTTTCACTTTTCTTTTATTTCTAATTATTATTATTATTATTATTTTTTTTTTTGGTCCGGTCTCGTATAGTATAGATCTAGATCTGGCGACTACACGGGTATACCCAACCAATTCCACCACTAATAGCCCTAGAAACCTCCTGGTACTCCTGTGTTAAACACATGTTGATGACATATCATCTAGCTGAGCAGATTAAATAAATTCAAATTACAAACTAGTCAGCTGCTAGTAGTAGTTTCATCGAGATGAATATATATATCGTCTACACGGGCGCTCTGTTTCGCTATTGGCTGTCTAAGAGTTGGAATAGAACATTAACGCAGTTAGCTAGGGTTTTTTTGTGTATATACAAAGGCCTGGTACAAGACAAACCAGTCAATTTAGTAAAGCACTCACGCATGTACGTACGTTCATACGTACGCAACTACCGGCCGACCACCCTGAATTTAAATGTACCTTATGGATTGACATAGCGCTGTGTGTAGTTTTGGCCATGTTGTTTACATGGCCCAGGGCTGAGCACCCGAGAGCCAGCCAGCCAGCCAGTCGGCCAACCAACCGACCGACCAACAAAGCTGGTATGGCGAAGCGATGTTTAATATTAAATAGCGATCGTCGCCAGCTAATAATAAGCAATTGCACACCCGCTTTGGTCCTGATGATCATTAATTAAATTAGGTAGTGTGCATATGCATGCCATGCATGATTATATTAATTAAATAGGTCACAACCACCCGAATAAGGTAATTGGCAATTTAAATGTGGAAATTTAAGAAACTTGGCATAAACACCTAATGGAAACAACACAAGCACGAACCCACGTTATCCCGCTCTGTCGGGGTTCAGAACAGGTATGGTACATAGCACTACATAGTAGTGATATCAATGTTATACATTTTACATGCACTTATCCGTGCGTAAACGTCATACTTTTTTTTGACATCATACCGACACCAGGCCTAAATAGTAACTGTTATTACCTTAATAGTATTGAATCAGCAGCAATCTTCAGATACTTGAGTCAAGTTTGGATCTACAGCAGCAAACAATTCTTCATTCCGTTGCTGTTTCAGAAGCTCTTGTTCTCAGAATCACGACATCCGTATCAGCAACAGCTCGGCAACCGCTCTTGTTTGTTGTTCAGTTAAGATATGGCATCATCATGGTAGTATGGGAAACACCTCAAAGTTCATGGATCCAAGCTAGCTGCTAGCTGTATAGCTAGACTACTGTAGTAAGTATACTTGATCGATCTAAAAAGAAAAATGTACTACTAGTCACCAAGCGCTAGTAGTGTGTAATGCTTGTCTAATAATAATTAACCGTTTTGAAGTCCGGCAAGTAGCGCGCATGTTTGTGTAAGCGGTCATACTGCCTGAAGCCGCGGTGGTAACAGTGCAGGTACCCGAAAGTCTGATTGAACCCAAACGAACAAAAACAAACCTAGTTTAGCCACCCAGTAAGTTAATTAGCACACTGCGTAGTATATAAACTACCTATTTCTAGCTAAAGCCGTAGTAGCTTGATGTGATAGGAAGCGGCATTCCCCACGGACAAGTATGCCTACCTAAGCTAAGATTGTTAAACAAACACCCAGAGCATGTGGGGGTAGTGCTTTGCTGAGATTAACCCAGTCAATTCTTTCTTTTGTTTAAACGCTGGGGCGCGTACGGGCAGTTTTCGACTATCAAATTCTTCTCCTCCTTTTTTTTTTTTAGGACCGAGTATGCCATATCATAACAGCAACAGGTCACATACCGGGCTCCTTGGCTCCCCCG
The DNA here is from genome assembly GCA_030574195.1 of Groenewaldozyma auringiensis. Lineage (NCBI taxonomy): Eukaryota > Fungi > Ascomycota > Dipodascomycetes > Dipodascales > Trichomonascaceae > Groenewaldozyma > Groenewaldozyma auringiensis. Next base: position 25,590 of record JAJMEP010000010.1, read on the forward strand.
AGATCAAAGCTTCCAGGTATAAACGCGGATATACGCGTTAGTGTTTTCTGATCAACGGACGCCCAAGAAAACGCACTGATCGATTCTTGCCTCACGCAAAGACCCACACGATCGTCCGTGTTTATTGTAGGTTAATATATTATTTAAGGGGGTCTCCGATATATCATTCCGTCATAGATGTTATACTCTACATGTACATGTACACACCACGCGCACACGCATACACACATTCGCAAACATTTTATACTCACAGCATGAACATGTTATGTTTCCACGTACGGTTGTTGAATCGGTAATTGGCCCTATAATGAACTGGCTGCCTCTCTAGCTCGTATATTGGATCTAGATCTTGTTTAACGCTAATTAGCAGCATGCGATCACACTAAACCAGATCTGTATTACGGCCATACTAGTACAACATGGTATTTTTCACCTATTGAGATCAAAGTGAGTTATACATGTACTAGTACTAACTGTTAGTTTGGGCCACTGCAGAGCTTCAGCTAATATACACACAGCTCACCTAGTACTAGTACTAGTAGCCACTAGTATATATATATGTATATACATCTGCCATGCAATGTTAAAGTGTAGCTTCGTACGACGCTAGTTAATTATCTGATCTATGCAAGGTGGTTTATCTAACTATCTAACGGTTGATATCCCCGATATATTTATCTACTCAGGTTGAAACGTGCATTGGTTAGTATGTAAACATTGGATTTAACATGAATCTAATATCAGTAGTTTTGTTTAGACAGAGTGCTATGGAATAGATCGATGCATTTGCCTCAACGGCTTGTTAAATAATTACTCAAACCCCCCTTGCCTTTTATTTTTCGTCTTTTTATTCTCCTTGAAGTAATCCGAAGCGCGCGTAAGTCGATCGATCTGACCGCCTTGAAGCGCTTATCACCGGACACAGGGGAAGCGTCCTGCCAATCGCGCGCGCGGTCACCCCCTTCGGAAGCTTGTGAACGCGCGTGGGTGTTTGTGTGCGATTCTCACACCAATACGATGATCGATTAGTAATGTTAGGAAAGTTACTAGTCGGCTATGCACACCCATGCAGTAGGTATGCACGCAAAATACTGTTGACCGTTCTGATCGATTGCATATTAAATAATTTAAGTTGAGCGTACAACAGCGCTTATATCCCCGTACAAAAAGTAAATTAAAAAAAGTTTTATTTTTTTTTTTATTTATTTTTTCAAAAATTTTCATCGCGCGTCACGTAAATGTTGCTTTTATAAATTATCGGAAAGCTTTACGCGAATCAAAATATCAAAATATCAAAATAATAAAAATAATAATAATAATAATATTGCAAATTTTTGATTTCTTCTCTGTCGGTGAAAGAAAACAATTACAAATTCAAATGTATGCGTCATTGATAGATCTAGAGGAGAGAAACCCGCCCTTCATGCATTGGCTGTAATAACTACCCTATAGGTTAAGAGATTTTACAAACCTGATCCTTCTGTAGATCTGAACAATACAATGATCTATGATATAGTTGTATCAATGGATTGTTCTTCAATAATAAAGCTATAACAATAGCTAAACTGGGGTTGTTTAAGAATTCATGTATAAATATATAAAAAAGTTATTAAATCAATATCTGAGAGAAATTTGTCTAAAAACTAAAGCTCCATGGAAGCAGAAGAAAAATAATTAAAAAAATCAAGTCCGAGGAAAAAAAATAATAGTATCCTCCCCTATAAAAGTTTCAGAAGCGAAATAAAGAATAAAATATAATACCAACTGTTGTTACTTTCAAGTAATGGCAGGACTAAGAAGAATAGATTACCAAACAATCAAATAGTTTTGAATCCTCTTTTCTTTCTCTCCCTTTTCAACAGTTTCTCCATAGCGTAAGCATCATGTGAGAGCACTTAAACGGAAGCAAAACCCAAAAGTGCCAAGGCAAGCAGCACTTTGCCGACGGACCCGATATTCAACATGGCAGCGCCGTTACTTTCCTCAGGGGGCGCGGTTTCAAAAGGCACAACGGTTGGAACAACACTTGTGGCAACAGTTGGTGGAACGACACTTGGAACAACGACACTTGGAACATCAACACTTGGAGCAACACTTGGAGCAACACTTGGAGCGACAACACTTGGAACGACGATTGGAGCACTAGAAGCTGGAGGTGGAGGAGGCGGAGCAGATGTTTCAGCAGACTTGACATGAGTAACTATGATAGTAGAGTAACTGGTAGTGACTTCACCGTTGGGCAAGGTCTCAGTTGCGCAAGGAATAGTCTCAGTGATGGTAGTGACATCAGTTTCAGGTGCAGGAGGCACTTCGGTGTGCTCGCACTTGGGGCAGGGAAGAGTTTCAATAACAGTACTCATGAAAGTACTGACTTCTCCGTCAGGTCCAGTAGTAGTACAGGGCTCGACAGTAGTGAAGGTGGTGAAAACAGTGACGGGATCGGTATCAGTTCCATTAGCTGTAGGAGCAGGATCAGGAATAGGGGTAGAGGTGACAACAGGGTCAGCAGAGTAAGAGCTAACAGTACCATTAGCGTACTCGGCCTTAACACCGGCAGTCAAGACTAATGCCACGAGAGAAGCAGTAGAAGTAGTAGAGAAAAAGGATACCATCGTTGAATTTCAGTGAAAGAAAGAGTTAGAGACTCCGAAGTTTGACTAGAAAGGTATGGAGTTTAAGCGAGAGAATGATAAAGATAAAATTATGAAGAAGAAATAAATGAAAGACGAAGGCACGAGACAAGGAGTATATATACTCCAGAAGGGCAAACCGTGGTGACAAAGAAACAAGGGCTCAACAAGCAAAAGTTCAAAAAACCTTGGTTACTTCACACTCGAGATCATCCCTTAGACAAGGCTAAGACTTCTCTCTTCGAAATTATTATCATGATATATGACCTTAGACCCATTAAAAAAGTACCTAAAACGTGCACCAGCCTAACACATGGGTGCTAAAATCATCATAGTAGAGCCTTATAGTACGTTATGCTATAACCCCAAGACTTTAGAAACAAGGAGATATAAAGCTCTGGGGATCCCCACATTTCAAGCCCACAACACCAAACAAGGTATGAGGATGTATAAAAGTAAAAGCACAACCTGAGAGCGGCCTAACAAAGACCAAGCAACAGATCAAAGAGTGTAATGTTCGTTATGCGTTTCAAGTGATCAAGTACGGGGAATTGAAACTTGGCGGTCGAGATGTTTACCTTCGTTATACTACAAGTACAACGTCAATCCCCAACTATGGAATTCGCTTAATAAGAGAACTCTTCCGGATTAGTACTAGACGGTACCTTGACATTAGGAACATATATCCATACCCGTATCAGGTAGTGCGGATAAGTGCTCGGGTTCACAAGAGGTAGATTTTTGATTTAGCGCTTGTTTAAAGATCCAAATTTGGCACAAGTGTGGATGAAAAGGGTAATGTCATCGTCGATCATCGATGAAGTTAATGGATACTCGTTCTTGATCCACACATAGATCGATCGATCTAGATCTGATAACCCATACCAGTTCGATCTGTGGATTGGATTTTGCTTGTACCCGGACTTAACAAGCGATGTTAGGGCCGAGCAAAGGATGATTACTGGCAATAACTCTGACAGCGTGGTGTGTAGGATCATTTCCAGTTTCGTCAAAATCGGATATAGAATAATGATATAATTTATTAGTCATCATAAGCTGGCTCAAAGTATTCATGCAAATAAAGAGGTTCCACCGTAAAAGTAACTATACTATGAGACCTTTTATATCGAAAATTCAGTTGTCTAACATGCTGTTCCGCAACGTGTTGTCCTACGTTGGTCAACGTCGAATAACACATTATCATTTCCATGTATTCATGTTAAAATGTCCCGTGCAGTACCGGGTAAAATTTAAGATTCCCAGATCGTAGACGTTGTGGTGGAGGGTGGCCGAAAAAAAACTTATTTGAGTCTTGGTGGGAAAATATTTTTTTCCTTTTGAAAATTTTTTTTCATGGTAAATGATGAAACCTATCAACTCAGCTCACTCTTAGCTACAACGCATTTTATATTTTAATTATGCTGAAATACGTTTGATTTCTGATACCTCGTGTCTTCCAATAGTATATTGTTTGAAAAAACAACAACAATTAATCCTTGTTTGGTTGATTAAACTCGTTGGTGTCTCTCAGCTAGACCATGACCCAGCCCATGTTATAGTTAGTTTCCATATAAGAAATCAAAATGCAATGCAATTACTATTGTTAATTATTTTCATTCAATCAGTCGTAGAATCTCTCTTCCTAGTGTTGGCTCTTCCATTCGTGTGACTTGAGAACATGTCACTATCACTGGGCGCCCGTTCAATGCTTTACTTAGCAGGTTACCCAATCGAGTGGCTAAATCAACATTTTCATCTTGTAAAAGCGTTGATGAAGTATCTGGTCTGGCAGTATACGTCAACGCACCGAACCGGCCATTGCGTGATATATGTACTGACAAGGGTGATTTCTCTTTGCCAGGATCAACGACCATGACATGGATATCGTCTCCTACTATATGGTTTGTAATTTTCATCTTTTTTTCCATTTACCAACTCTTGTTTGTAGTGTAATGATTGCGACATCAACGGGGTTTGCCTAGAACCTTTATATCCAGTAATATTTAATCTTGCTTTTACGTAATCGCAAATCGATTAAGATCTGCCCTCTAACCGCGCCGGTAGTAGTGTAACTGAGAACTCCAGAATAATCTTACAGGTACTTTTGATATTTACATAAATATCTGAGCAAACTACCAATGAAAGTTCCGTTTGTGCCTTTGGTAAGTAACCAAGGGTTTGTAGGCGCTGTTGGCAACACGCCACTGTTGAAACTGCAGAAACTCAGCGCGCGGTATGGCGTGAACATCATGGGCAAGGCCGAGTTCATGAACCCCGGTGGAAGTGTTAAAGACCGAGCTGCATTGTACGTAGTGCAAGATGCTGAGAGGCGTGGCCAGTTAACTAAACCCGGCGGAACTGTAATTGAGGGTACTGCCGGTAACACTGGTATTGGACTGGCACATGTTTGCCGTGCACGAGGATACAAGTGTGTAATCTACATGCCAAATACTCAAAGTCAGGGTAAAATTGACCGGTTGAGACTTCTCGGTGCTGAAGTTCATCCAGTCCCTGCCGTCGCCTTCGATAACCCTCAAAACTATAATCACCAGGCCCGCGCACACGCCGAGCGGATCATCCAGGAACAGGGCGAAGGGTCTGCTGTTTGGACGAACCAGTTCGATAACAGAGCCAACCGTCAGGCACATATAGAAACAACCGGTCCTGAAATATGGTCGCAGACCAACGGTAAGGTTGATGCATTCACGTGTTCTACCGGTACAGGCGGTTCTTTTGCAGGAACAACAAGGTACTTGAAGGATATTTCCGACGGTAGAGTGAAAGCTGTTGTCGCTGACCCTCCAGGATCGATCATATACTCATACGTCAAAAGTAGAACTTTCGATAGAGAAGGTTCAAGTATAACCGAGGGTATTGGCCAAGGTAGAATTACTGACAATATGAAGACTGAAATTGATCTCATCGATGATGCTGTGCGAGTGCCCGACGAAGAAACCATCAGAATGGTGTATCAGTTGCTCGACGAAGAGGGACTCTTTTTGGGCGCTTCTTCTTGTCTAAACGTCGCTGCTGCTTGTAAAGTAGCAGAGACATTACCCAAGGATTCCACTGTTGTCACTTTGCTCTGTGACAGTGCATCCATTTATGCCAATAGATTGTTCTCACGTAACTGGCTGGAGTCAAAGGGACTGTACGGCGCCCTGCCAGACCATTTAAAGAAGTACGCTACTCTTGAGTAAGATGTATATATATAGATCCAATAGGAATAAAAGAAGAGTAAAAAAAAAGGAACAACAGGAAGAAATATACATTAAATAAAAAAAAATTAAGACTTACAAGAAATAATCTGGAGTTCTTCTTGCTACAGTGGGTTCTCCAGCCCTAGGACTAGGATCAAACTGTATAAACTTGTAATCAAGGTTTTCATCGACTTCCATCACTGCAGCTTGATTACCACACCGGTAACAATAATTTGGCGCTGAGAAGATAGTAACTACCTGGTTTTCGTGACTCCAACTATAACCTTCCATTACCAATTGATGTGCCCTGGCCACCAGTTTTAATCCATTCTTATGGTTGAACTCTTCACTGATATCGATACCAAAAGTGTATCCCGCGCCTCTGGCCGATATACCCCAACCGCAGCGGTCGTCAGGGTCACTCCAAAGCAAATCGCACATGGCTCCTTCGTGCGGTACTTCCTGTACACGATCCAAAGCGGCAACGTCATCAAGAGTATCAATAGATGGGGAAAGACCCCCGTGGAGACAGAATATTTGATTCTCAACAAGTGCGGTCAATGGCAAGTAGTCAAACAAATCAGTGAACAACTTCCACACGGAAGCATTGCCGTATTTCCGCAGACATTCATCGTAGAACCCGTATACCTGTGTGATCTGTCTCGATTCATGGTTACCTCGCAATATAGTAATTCTGTTTCTGTATCTGATTTTAAGAGCCACAAGCAAACTGGCAGACTCGACCGAGTAGTAGCCACGGTCAACGTAATCCCCCATGAAAAGGTAATTAGTATCAGGCGATGGACCGCCAATCTTGAACAGCTCAATAAGGTCATGGAACTGACCGTGAATGTCTCCACAGACAGTCACAGGACAATGAACGGGCTGTACGTTTGATTCATTGATGAGAACCTCTTTAGCAAGCTGACACAAATGCTCAACCTGGTCATAGCTTAAAATCTTGCAGTCATGAAGCATCTCAATGTACTTGTCAACATCTCCAACAGTGCCATCAGCTAGTTGTACCGGCTCAAATCCGCTGCCAGAACTGCCGCCGGGGGCGGCACCGGCTGTATTATCTCCCATAGACGATGTCGATGTGAATGCATTTTCTTGTTCTTCAACGTTTTCGTTAAGCTCGACTATTTGGCCAATGGTGGGCTCACCGGATGAACCCGCGTCTGATGGCACAGACCCAACCTCTTCCATAATGGTATCCTGTGGTGATAAAGGGTCCATCTTAATTTAACGACAATGACGTTATCATAACCTTGTAAATCTTTTTGTTAAACCCCCCACTGAAAAATATATATACTTATAAGTATATATTTAGTATACTAGTACTGTGTAAGGCTACCTCAAGGTAGAGGTGAATCGCCGCCAGAGCTTCGGCCACACAACGTTAACGTTATCAGCGCTTGTCTCTCATCATATTTGTTGCCGTGGAGACCAAAGACACTTTGGATATATTAGTGCGGCGATCGAAATATCAAAATAGGTCTTAAAAACTAATCTATATACACTTTACGCGTGGATCAAAGGTTGAACCAACGCGACAAAAATGATCCTGATTCTAGCAGCCTCGCTCCCGAAATACGGGATAGGTATTAATGGGAAACTTCCATGGAGGCTATCTAAGGAAATGGCATATTTCCGCGACGTTACGATGGATAGTGTGGTGGTAATGGGTCGCCGAACATGGGAATCAATTCCAACGAAATTCAGACCATTAAAAGGACGCACAAATATAATAGTCAGTAGGACTCTACCAACTAGCACCACCATCACAACAACAGACGAACCAGGTGTACATTATGTCAATTCTTTTCAGGATGCAGTAGATATTTCCAAGTTAAAGTACCCTGATAAACGGATATTCATTATTGGCGGTGCCCAATTATACGAAACAGCATTAAACCACCCTGATACGGAACATATCCTTTTGACAGAGATCCATAAAGATTTTGAGTGCGATACGTTCTTTAATTTGCCAGAGAAATACGCCAGGGCCGATGCTGAGACCTTCCGCAAATTTTTGCATCCGTATCAGATAGAGGATACTCAACTTACCGAGGGCGATACTAGTTACGAGTTTACTTTATACTCAAAGACTAAATGAAAGAAAGAAACTAATATGATAATTCATAATATATTTCATGTATCGTTTTATCCTAAAAAGTATAAATATATATTCTATTGGATATAAACCTTGTTGAGGTAAGCTATCTCTCGACAAAGTATATGCCAATCAACTTCCCGTAACCAGCCTTGGCCTGTTGCCCGGTGTCGCTCTTCCCACTTCACAAGCTCGTACATGAACTTGAGGTTTGGTTGTATGATGACATTGAGTCTTCGTACTCTTACAAATAAATAAGCCCTTGGCAGTCCTGTGCCTAGCCGTCGCATCACTTCAGCGATGCAGACCGAAGCTGATCGTGATACGCCTACCCTGCAGTGAACCAAGGTGACTTCCTTTTGGGTAAGCCCGCTGTCAATGAAATCCAAACACGTCTCTAGCACATCTTCTAGTGGGTCAACGCCATCGTCTTGTATTCTATCAACAAAAAGTACCTCGCTTATACCTGGGTATGGTAATTTCAAAGGCACTCCTTCTTTGACTTCTCCGTAATCTATCCAATCAAGACGCTCACCAACAGACAAAACCCGCGTTATGCCCATGGCTTTCAGCATCTCAGGGTTGTTGGCATGTATGACCGACCCCAGATACAAATGCTGCAAGATCTTTGAAGGAAGACTACCGTCAAAGTTGGAGTTTTTAAACCAGCTTTGTTCTTCAATATGCTGATAATCCAAATGGTCAGAGTAGTATGCACCTTTAATGTCATGCGGCGTACCCAGAATGACCGTAGCAAACGGGGAAAGTGTCAATGCATCCATACTGAAGCTGAAGAATGGTCTCTTATGCTTGACATGAAGATCTAACCATGCTTGCGAACAGCTTACTCTTTGGGAATAAATGAGATACGCCAGGGCTAAAAATGAAGATTCGGTATATCCATCACTGCAGTATATCAGCACGCCAGCAGGCTTCCCAGTGTTAGGATCACGACACGCTTTTGATCTCAGCTCGAGTAATTTGCATAAACTGAGGATAGACGCAAACTGGACAGGATCAGCACTGGTAAATGTGCCTGAACTACAAAAAGTTATAGCCAAGGGATTAAGCTCAGGCGGAGGCTTGCCCTTAGACATTGCTTCCAGAGCATCTTCAGCTTCAATAATGTATTTTTCCAATGCTTGAGATGTTGGTAGTTTAGTGTTATCGCGACATTCAACAAATGTTGCCCAGTATGGTTTCTCTTCGTCGCCACCAGAATCATGCTTGGCGGTTCCAAATCCATTGCCTCTTGATCTGCGTTCAGCTTCAGCATAATAAAAATTTTGGAAATCCATAGTGTTACCTAGCCACACGTTCTCGTCAATAGGCGTGCTTGTTGACATTACTGTCATCTCTACTCGCTCATGCAGAAAGTAATTTGAGTCCCAGTTTTTCAGCCGCAGCTCGTTCTTGAAATTTGTATCGGTAGTAGGCGGGTATGCCACAACATGTGGAGCAAACGCAACAAACTCATCAATGGGATCCGTACACAAAAATGTACGTCTGAGCCCCGCGGGAGAGCTTGCAGCCATTTTCATCTGAGCTTCACAACACAGACTAGAAATTTGTTTAGCCTTTGGGATATCATTAGAATTTGGACAGTATATGAAAATATCACTGACAGTTGCCCACTTAGATACTTGTATGTTGAAATTCCGTAACGATATTGAATCAACAGGATCCAGGTCTAAAAACTCACCGGCAAGCTCGATTGCATCACGTCGGTATCGTTCCATGATATTGGCCGATTCATCCTCTTCAGAGTACACCGGGAAATTAAGTACATTATATTCGTCATCCTCATCATCCACATCATGCTCATTAAAATCTTCGTAATCAAAATCATCAATCATAAACTCATTACTGCGTCTTTGCTTTTCCCTTAGCTTCCTTTTCTCAACAAGCCTCAGCGGTTGCAAAAACTCGTGCGGCCGCACAGTGCCAATAAGCAAACCGCAGTCGTCATTGGGGTCACCTACTTTCACTAGCAGTACCCCCTTGACCTGAAGTTTGGACGGAGTATCTACATCATCTAAATCCAAAGCTCGCTCAACCCGCTCACGTTCCTCACGTCGTTCGTCTTCGTCTACCATGCTTGATAGCGCAAACCCGTTCCGTGATACTAGCATATCCATATGCTGAGGGTCACGAAACCGTTTTCTAGGATCCAAAAACGATCTTTGAGCAATGTTATCAGCATGGAGACCATGCAACCAGGGGAAAACAGTGTTCACATCGGGCAGCGGGCTAGAATAGTATTCGTTCAAAACTGAAACTAACGTTCTAGCTGATATGATATCAAATGACGTAGATGGAATATATGCTATAGGCACGCTTGGTGAAGCTGCTGCTGCAGTTTTCGCCGCACTAGATACCCCATCGCCAGATCGTTGCTTGTTGTCTTGTAAATGACCGTTTCTTTCATGGTTTACCTTTACCCCTGATGCATCAGCAGTTTCCATCATAGAGACTAGCTTTTCGTGACTGCGTAAAGGAGAACTGTCATTAGTGAGTGATTTTGGAGGAGTTGGAGGAGGTATGATAGATTTGCAATACCCCATGTCAACCTCATCATCTTCGTCTTCATCGGAAACCAGCAAAACTGCACTGCCAACCTCGTCTTCGTCCTCATCGCCGTCGTCGTCGTCGCCGTCTTCTTCCTCGATAGTGACGTTCGGATCATCATCTCTGTCGGAGGCAGCGGAGCTCAATAAACCGGCATTCTGGGGGATTATCTTGGGTTTCACAAGCGTAGATGCATTTGGGGTCGCAGAGATTTTAGGAACCATCGGCGAATAACTCCCACCAGTCCGCATAGAGTGCACGTAACCTGGAGAAGAGTTATCTAATGAAGAGCTCTGAGGCTTGGAACTCGTCGCATAGTATTCCGACGTCCTGTAGTTGTTGTGGTGGTGTCTAGCACCTCTATCAGGTGTGGCGACTACCATCATTTGCGGCGGACTTTTTGACCCAGATCGATGTCCATTCTTGTCCAGCAATGTAGTAGTAGCACCACTTGCACTACTGGTATCATTTGGCCGCGATGGCGGCGGAGACGGAGGCCGCTGAGTATGCGCTGGTCCAACCTGACTGGTTGTAGCAGCTTGCGACATGAAAGCGTCAGGGTTAGATGCCAAAAAAAAAACAGGTCAGGTCGGTTTTTTTTTTCTCAAAAATTAATTATCAGACGGTAAAAGTAAAAATAAGGTGATAATGATAAGATAACACGACAAAAGGACAAAGTCAGTTCAACAGGTCTGAACCAGACACTGGACTCAAGTCGTATTTAGCAGCTGGGGTATTCACAGCTGTAAGCTCCAGTATTAGTTGATGGTCCAACAGTGGTGGAAGAAAAGGGCTGGTAACTTTACTACAAAGTGGTGGTGGTGATGGGTGATGGTGATGGGAAAGAAGAAATGTCTGTGGGGAGAGAGATATGGTGATGAACGGGTGGTGCAAATACTTGCAATATTTGGGAACGATCGGTGGTCGATGAAAGAAAGGAGCCAGTACCGCATATTTTCCATACACTCTCAGTCAAAAAAGCTTTAAGCCGTATCAGGAATCTTTTAGTGTGGCGGCACGCCCTGCGTCGATCTATCATACTACAGCTAGAGCCCAAGATAAGAATTTTTAACAATGGTCGGTCACACAAGTATATAATTGATTTGAGTATTAAACAAAATTAATTTTTACAGTATGTCACGTGCAATTTGTTAGTAAAGCTTCAACATGAGTTGACTTTCAAAGTTGGAATTTAGGAGTTTTTATTAATTACATACCACCACGTGTATTAGAGAATAATGAAAATTAGTGTATCTACGACTGTTGATTGCCCATGGCGGCTTTCCATATCTTCGAGGCTCTATCTCTTACAGCCTCAGGAGAATCTAAAGCTGGTCGCACATCTAAGATAAATGAAGGGCTTCCGTCTGGTTCATCTGGCCCTGAATAGTAATCAATAACGTATCTGACTTGTTTCCAGCCGTCTCCTTCTTTGACGGGCCGCAGAACAGTCCAGTCATGTCTATCAAATGGAGGCGGAGTGCCATATGTAGCAGGGAATACTTTACCCAGAGCTTGAATCATTCTAGCCCGCGGAGACATATCGTGTGGCCGTCCGGTGAACTGCAACAGTCTTGGTTCACGACCAGTAGACTCAGTGTACTTCTGCTCCCAATCGAGAATTTCCCTCCATGCACCCTCGTTGAGGAAGTTATGTATATCCACCATAGATTCTACTGCATCCTCAGGGATATCTGGGTTAACTTCACCACGCGATTTGGATTTGCGCACCATAGCGTTGAACATCTGCTGTGGAGAAGGGTACTCCCATAACCCTTCGTTATTGTCTTTGCCTCTTGGGATCGAAGATATCGTTCGTTCAGTGGGTAACGCTAGCTTTTGGCCTGGCAATCTATGTGACCCCAAATCATCTTCCATATTGTTAAGAGGGTTCAGAGTGCTCGAACCTTCAGCACTACTAGTGTCAATAGTAGTAGATTTACCTTTCCAGAACCACGAACTGGTTTCTTTCTTATGCATAGGACATCCTGGTGGAGGTTGCTTTACTGGGGTGGATGCTTGGTCGTGTTTGACAGGACATTTACTAATACTATCATCATGCTTGACAGGACACTTAGGCGCAGAGTCTTTTACCTCGGGTTTACCAAAAGGTAATTTATCATGAGCTACTGGACATTTTCCAGTATTGTTCGTTGAGGACAATGTTGTTTCTTGAATTCCCGGATTATCGGAAACCTAAAGAAAAAAAAATTAGTAAATAATCAAAATTAACCAAGAAAAAAGGGAGGTAGCTACATATTAATATAGCAAGGACCACTTCACATGAACATACCTGATCAGCCCAAAACCAACCCATGGTTTAGCAATAAATACAAACGGTGAAAAGGAAGACCAGAGAAAATATTATGAGAAAGCTTGGTTAAATACTCCACAAACAAGAACTATAGGTCAACTTAAAAATTTGTGATCTCAGTTATAAAGCCGTAAATTAATTAGACGGAAGCTGATTTAACCGTGGGCAAGCGTACGTACCGTACCATAGGTTCAAGTATAGGAGTTTACAGCAGCACTGGGGGAGGGAAACAAACTTTGAGTTAGATCGCGATCGGTACTTTGAATACACATACATACACACACAAGCTTGCGGATAAAATTCGAAAATCGTAACTACTGTACATGAACATACGAGAAACAGTGTTTGCACATCAAGAATGTCACTGAACATCAACAACTCGTTCAAGGACATGACCCTTACCGAGGCTTTACAGGACCTGCTGGTAAGGTTTGTGATTAACTGTCCTGTGCAAGATCTTGAATCATCTGAACGACTATTTTTCCAGCTAGAAGAATCACATTGGTATTATGAAGACTTTGTTCGAGCCGAAAATGGAACTTTACCCTCAATGAACATGGGACGGTTTGTGTCTAACATGGTGGCAGCTTGTCCTATCCTGAAACACTACAGCGAGGATGTGATGGCTGACATGGCCAAGTTCAACAAGTACAAACGTGTGATCCCTGTACGTGGTGCAATCATTCTTAACAAAAAAATGACCAAAGTTCTGGTAGTGAAAGGATGGAACTCCAGTTCTACTTGGGGGTTCCCCAAGGGTAAGATCAACAAAGATGAAGATGATGCTCATTGTGCAGTACGTGAAGTTTTTGAGGAGATTGGATATGACATTTCACCCTTTTTGGTGCCAGAAGATTACGTTGAATGTACTACATCTGGGAAAAATATGAGACTATATATTGTGAGAGGTATACCTGGTAATACCATATTCACACCTCAAACTAGAAAAGAGATTTCTAAAATTGAATGGCATGATGTTACCAGCATGCCAGGGTATCCTGGTAAACAGAATTCACTGGGTAGGACAAAATATTTTAATGTAGCACCATTCATGCCAGGTGTTGCCAAGTATATTGCTAAGGCCAAGGGATTGGCTTCCACTTTATCCAAATCAGAAACCAAAGCTTTGAGAAAGCTTTTGGGTGTTGGTACAGTCGCCAAGCCTGTTGTTGAAGATGAAAACGCCGCACAGCATTTGTTGTCTTTGTTGAAACCACAACAAGCCGAAGCTGCAACGGGTGAAAACGAAGATGCAAAGATCTTATTAGATTTGGTTAATAAAGGTGGTAAAGACGAAGAACAGCAATTGGATTCCGCAAAGGAGATCCTCAGCTTATTGAATCAACAAGATTACGTTCAACAGCAAGCGTTCTTACCACCATTACCTCCACAATTCCCTATGAACGGTCCAATGTTTAATATGTTCCCTCCTGCTCCTAACATGTATACTGGACCTCCTATTCCTTATCAGGCTCCTCCCCCTCTTCCCCCCACCATGCCGCAAGGTCTTCCAGTTTTGCAATCGCAACCAGCGTTGTCAGAGCTTCACCCACCCCAACCACCTCAACCCCCACAGCCGCCTCATGAAATTTTGAAATCATTGTTGAAGAAGAATTCAGAGGTACAACCTGGCCAATTCTCCAAGGTTAAGAAGGAGTCAGGCCACCCATTGAAGCTCAGTGAACTATTTAACGATGGGTCAAGTGTTGGTAGCAACAATGCAAAGAGTAGTGATAGATTATTATCGTTACTTGAATCACCAAGATCAAGAGAATCAAGGTCGGCGACACCGTCAGCCGTTGCCACACCATCAGCATCTACACCGCAGCAGCCTCAGCCATCACAATCATTTGGTTCATCTCTATTGGATTTATTGAACCCCATGTCGAGCTCATCTACACCTGGTCCGTCGCCCGGTCCCATAGGACGACCTACTCCTTCCCCCAAACAGGAACAACCTCCTACATCAACTAAACGAGAGTCAATCAACTTGATGGGATTACTAGGGTTATCATCTACACCTAGTTCTCCACCAGCACCGCCGCCCCAGCCTCAGCCTTCTTCAGTCCTCGGCGCCAAGATTGAGAATAACCCAGTATCAAAGCTGTTCAATAACAATAACAACAATAATAGTGCCAGCAACCTTGCAGAGATAAGTACGACTGCAACTGTTGGCAGCAACCAGACAAGCAGTACGGTGAGCCCTGTATCTGTGTCGCCTATAGGACCTCCATCAACACTATCTGTCGGAACTGATTTTGGTACTGCGCCAGCATCAGTACAGTCGAATGTTGGATCAATCATTGGCGCAAGGACAGATACTGTGCCATCCTCGGCAGCAAAACCGAAACTCACAAAGGGCATGGATCTATTGGGATTACTTACAGGCGGAGGAGGAACAGGATCTACAGACAAATCATTGAAGAAACAAGAACCAGTTAATAAAGAAGTATCTGAAAATGCACCATCTCCAGTAGAGGCACCTTTACAAAGCGAAAAGATTACAATTAATGAGGAAATTAGAAACACACTGGGGTTGAACAACAAGAACAACAGCACCACCACCACACAAGGCTCGTCCGGTTCATTGCCGAGCGAAGACGAGACGACAAAATTTACTCGAACCGAAGTTGAGGCTGATCATGGAGCAAACCATGTGACAGCTGTTGACAAAAACCAAAAGAAGCTTATGCAATTCCTTGTACGATTTTCTTCAGGAACTCTTGATTAGGGGGTTACAATGTCAATGTACATGTAACCTGGGACGAAAATGAGGAGACACTTCGATCATGTCATATGAGCCAATGTAAATCAATATATTTGGCATGACATCTGATAGATACAGACAGAGAGGTGATTGTTTACAGGGTGATACAATTACAGGAAAGGCTCCTCATTATGCCAGGTAAAAAATTCCGTAAATGGACTTTAGTTAATGATTATCGATGCATGAAGGAAGATCATCAAGGCACGAAAACAATTGCAGAAACTATTTCGCCAACGTGCAAACGTATACCAGGCAGGCCAATTGATGAAATGGACAAAATGTGCGCAGTGTCCGTAAGCACACTTCTTCAAGATTAATTAGTCACAATCAAGTTTGAACATTTGGTAGTAATACCGTAATGTCATGTAATCTAATCAACTATTTTTTTGTTCTCAAGTACTTCCCCATTTCTGTGTATTTGCATAGAATATCATCATACATGCATGTTATCCTTATAAGTTGTAGATGCAAGTTATACCACAAGTTTTATTTAACAATTAGCTAAATTATAGTTGGACCACTTAACATTATGAGCATTTTAGCTAAGCGAAACTAACGTTACGGCTCTTGATGCAAGATTGAATATTACATTAAATTTGAAATATATTAAAGGGAAAGGCGTTTGAGATGCGGTTGCTAAAGAATTCGGTATTGTGAGGATTTAAAAACTATATCAGATGGTTAGAACTTACACTCAACAGCTTATATATCTATTGTAAAATGTTTGCTATACCAAAGCTATAATTAAAAGGGGTGTGGAAAGAGTGTGGGTCAAATATGGTATTTCAGGGGGTTGGCCGAAACGTTTCACCGTTAGCTTTACGTAATTATACCGAGTTTTGATAAAGTGCATGGTACATAATATACATGTAGTGGTGGTAGGTGGTAGGTGGTAGGTGGTAGGCGGTAGTAGGATCCGGATACCTCCTCTCAGTAATAGTACTACGATCCAACCGATCGATCATACGTTATACCTTGGCCCGGACTAGTCTGTCGGTGGTCTAGGCTTTTTGAGCACTCTAATGCTCGTATTATTCAATATCTAACTAATTAACAATTAACTCCCATGCGTGCCTGGTTTCATATGCACAGCATACTTCTATACACCGCTCAGGTATTATAACAAAATCCCACTAATCACAGATACTACTAGATGGATCGGATAAAACTCTACGCCCGCGGTCGACTATATATACCATACATTACAATTATAATATCGACTAAGCTACTTACCTACTAGCTAAAAATTGCTCTAATTCTCACATACCTCGCCCGATATCGGCGGCGGTGGAGCTGTGCAGAAAAGTTCACACTATGGATGAATTGATCTCGAGATAGTAACATAACTAAACATAAGTAGCATTTGTATCAAGTATATAACGGTGGCGGCATAGATAATACATACTAATATGCAGTGTGCAGAGTGATACTATATCATACATGAAAGAAGAAGTAAAGATAATCTAATACTCTGAAGTATCTTGGCGAAGATCTGCTCACAAAGATTGCTATTTCACGCTGTACACTTGTACGCAGCAATCAAGCGAATTGATTAAATAAAGATTGTGGTGATGGAAAAGAAAAGAACAATTGACTAATGGCCGGCCGGTAGAAAAATCTTCCGAAGCCGACGACAGTAGTAATATTACACATGAAGTAGATTACCAGTAGATCGATCTGTATGGAATCGATTAAGAAAAGTAGCTCCTACTTTACCGGCCAACTATGGTGATTGATCTTCAGAGAATGGCGTAGCTCGTTGTACGTACCGCACATCTTTTCTTTGAACAAAGACGTACGTGAAGCTTGAACGTGCATTTTCAGTATGCTAGTTTGGAAATTTAAGGCTATACACATGTGATGCAGTTATTGAGCATACAAGCCATGCAGTATTGTAATTACTGGTGGTATATACATAAAAATCATACATAAAATTGTTCATGTAGTAGGTCGAGTATGCTGCACTAAAAGATTAAATGCTCTCGTGTCTGATTATCCAGCAAAAGACCAACCGTTACTTTCATTCAAGCTGCCGTTTTCATTGCAATTTGTCTATCAGTTTATAATAAAAGATATATTATCTATTCGTAATAGAGGAGGCTATATACTTTAGGAATTTGGGGTAGATGTATCATTACTCTTTACCTGTGTGGTAAACTGCTACTAATAATAGTTGATAACTTGAGTTCATGCTTGACCGGACATACATGTTCCGGCGGGTACTTGAAATTTTTAATCTTTGATATGGATCAATTTACTATCATCGTCTAGCAGTATACGTATAAGTGCTAGTACAAGATAGAGAGATATACGCACGTACTACCTAGCTAAGCGCGCGACATAGGTGTGTACCTCGTGGGCACAGTAAAGCGATTGAGTGACAAATTTTTTTTACTTTGATTAATTGGCATATATACATGATCGGCCAGATATAAAAAACTGCGGCCGATAAACCACATATACTACTACTATATACTAGTGAATACCAAGAAAGCATGCCAAATGAGCTGAATATATTGGCAATTTTGTTTTTATTTACCACATTCTTCCCCAGCTAGCTAGGAGAAGACCAGAAAAACCCCTCTAAGCGTGCGCAAGTACGTGCATCACACCCGGGTATTTAGATGACGGGCCGATATATTATAGCCCTAAGACTTACTAAGAAATGGAAAAAAAACATAGATAACCACAATCAACAGGTGGTCTTATAATACTATTATTAGACGTTTGAGTTAAAAATCAGAGACATATAATTTTAAGCTTAATAATTGTAATACTTTGAGTCGAGTCCAAGACATCTTCATTCTTGTATTCAGTTTGTTTCATACAAGCTTCTTTATAGGCGTCGTGTGGGTGTACACTACTTACATGTATGGGTTTGACCGCAGTGGTACCGATAAGTTCACGGTCAAGTCAGCTCTAGAGGGTGAAAGGCAGGCTGTGGCGCCTGTGCGGTGGTGCACTAAGCTGAGAGCTAGTGCCGCCGCCGAACCTCAAATTTCCCATTCGAAAGACTCAGGAGCGGTGGTGGTTACAGAGTTTAAGCTACTACGACCACCGATTCGTCCGTCTGGTTCGGGTTCGCCATCCATCGGCACCGATTCGGGAGTAATTGATGGTGATGGTGGTGGTAACGTAGTATACAAATTTTAATTTGAGGCGGTCGATCAATCGATCGAGCTAATATTAGGGCCGGCCAATCCGGGGTTGGCAGAGAAACTATTGCTGCTACCGCCCGCGAAGTATATGGCTATATACCTTATGGTGCTCAGTGCCATCACACCGTCTGCAGGAACTCGAGAGGGCCGAGAGAATTAAATGTATGACTATATTTGGGAGAGACAAAGAGCCTTGAAGTGCAAAACCGACTTTGACAAGTTTTCACAAAAAATGACAAATACCCTGAATTTACCAGTAACTTATAAATACTTCTGTATTATTAACGCATTGACTGATGTTTATTTTACTTTCTTAGCCAAAGAAATGAAAACCTTCTTTGTGGGGAGTTACGTTTGAATCCGGCCAGACTTCTTTTTTTTTATTTTTTCAGTTTTTGTTTCTTTTTACTATACTAGAGCTCATGTGAACTTTCTTCTTCAACGCTTCTTGAGTTCTAAAAACCACTAAACCTTTTTTTCTGGTCGACCGTACGTGTTACCTATATAGGGTATGCATCATGTATGAACTATGTACTTACGATATAAAAACATACATAGCATACTCTATGTATATACACTCTTACGGCCAATCGGGGAGGTAATTAACTCACACAAAAAGGAAAGAAACACACCCACACACAGTGTGAATTCCGACCTGTACGTTTAGTTGGCTCTAAGCTAACATTACCCATATATTTTTTGTTAATACATTTGAATGCATAATATGATCTTCCACTCACAATTATATATCTAACCATGCACCAACAATAGAATATATCGGAGATCTTGGATCTTCAACTGCGATCAAAGGTACTGCCGTCCAGCGCTGTGGGTACGACAAAAAAATATTTAATTAATTGTAACAAGTGTACTATATAATTAGTTCAGTTTTTTTAAAGTAAAAGCTTGATAGTCTTGAGGTTGGGTTTACTAATGAAAAATGTTTGATGCCAGGGGTATGCATTGGTAGTAGTAGCATTCTGTTGGCAAATAGCTATCCCACACTAAGCTCGGGAGAAAGATGTCTGGTACGAATCAACCGGCATCTGGGACGAGAAGACCACCATATTCATTCCTACTACCACATAAACTGACCAGCATGGTGGAGCCCTCTCCCCGCCCCACTGTTTCTTGTAACTATAACTGCCAAAAGTAATAATGAGTAAAAATCATAGGGGTAAAAAAAAATGACACCTACAACTTTAAAACAAATGAGAAGAAAGACCAATAAGACACAAACAACTTTGAAAAATAAACAAACCAGTACTTCCATTGGTCATACTTCTCCTGGGGTTTAAAACATTTATGAGACCGGTCTTGTTTAACGGATTATGTTAACAGTGCGCACGCACGTAGTGGAAAATCCGATTTTCGTCGTTATCGTCGGTCTTACTCTGATCATTGCATCATCGCCCGTATAAAATGTTTAACTAACTAGTGTTAACTACTATCACCACCACCATTAACTAAGTAACTAACCAACTAATTAACGTACTAATTACTTAGCACATATTTTATATAAGAAGATCTTAAAAGCCCTCTTTCTTTCACTCTCCTTTTTTTTTCAAGCTTCCATTTTTTTTCTCACAACCTTTTCTTTCTTCAATTCCTCATTTTGTTTTTGTTTTTTGTTGTCCGTTACTTTTGTTTTTTGTTTTGACCGGATATATTTCTTATCCGTTTCTGTTTTATTTTAAAAACCACTGGCTCTGGGAGTTGTGGTTGTCTATCCTTTCGCTTTTGTGCACATACCCCTTTACTGTGTGTGGTGGTCTTACATCACCCACTTTTTATCTCAACTACTTTTTTTTCTCGACGAAAAAAATACCGGTTTTCAATTGAATTTTTTTGAACTTTCATTTGGACGTTTAAGGATACTCAGGGGGACTGCTTCAGCACCAATTTGGTAACTTTCCATCCCTAAAAAAATTGTTTGTTACTTTGATTTTTTTTTCTAGTTTAACTTGGCGGTGGTTTACATGTTAATCTAACAACCACCACTTTAAAAAAAACTACCACCTTGCAGATCTAGTTGGTTCTCAATCTTTTTTTTTTTTCTTCTCCTTTTTTTCTTTTGCATTCATTCCTTTTTTTTTTTCCACACCTCACCTCCTCATACTTCAAAGCACTCATCTTGAGTAAATATTTATTATGGAATACGAAGAAGATATTGTTGAGCATTGGAAGGACCTGTTGTCCAAGACTCAATGCGATGCTACTATGATTGATCTCCAGCCGGAACTGGAATGGAGGATGCGTCCTTACCTTTTAGACTTTTTGGTGGACTCTCACCATGGTCTGCAATTGCGCGAGCAAACTCTTTACCTGGCTATCAACATTGTTGACAGGTACACTTCTCGTCGCATCGTTTACAAGCGTCACTATCAACTAGTTGGGTGTACTGCCTTGTGGATAGCTTCCAAGTACGGCGATCCCAAGCAACGAGTATTGCAATTAAAAGAACTACAGGAACTATGCTGTGATGCTTACATGCGTCATATGTTCATCCAGATGGAGGCACATATCCTGGAAACTCTTGGCTGGCACGTTGGTCATCCTACTTGTGATTTATATATTGACTATTATTTGAATCGTGTTGCACCTTCTACTGCCACCACCACCACTACTAGTACTTGTTGTACCACAACACCTAACGATGACTCTGATAACAACGAGTCTGGCCCACGCAGTGTTGCATCCTACATTTCTCAGACCGCTTTGTACCACCGTGCAATGCTTGTCTTTGATTCTGAAACACTGGCAAAATGTGCTGTGCATTTGGCTGTAGTAATAACTGGCACTATGTGCCGTTCATTAGTTGGTGGATTTCATCAAGGTTCAAAGGAATCCAAATGCCTTGAGTTAATGGCTAACATGTTGATGACAGCGCCTCCTTCAAAGGCACTTCGTCGCAAATTCTGTACTACTACTCATGGTATGGTATACCCATTAATTGAGAAATTCTTAATCTTGAAACAGCAAGAAATTCATTTTTCTTCCTCTTCATCAGCATCACCTGAACAACCAACTTTTTACCAACAGCAACGCAGTGATTCCACTAGCGCTCGAAACTATTCATCTGCATCTCCATCATTATCTATTGCATCCACCAATTTTTATTCATCTGCATATTATCAACCTGGTAGCGCAACAAGCACTCCTACATCATCGGTACCACCACCGCTCTCATCACCTTCTTCCACCATGTCGTCGGTATCTTCTGCACCGTCACCTGAGAGCGTCTCTTCGCCCAACATGACAGCGTATGGCCAGCCCATGACGCCAACATGTTCACCAAAACAACAATCTCAAGGTCCATGGTGGGAAACTTCTTTACCTCAGGTAAATTACTAAAGAAGAAAGAGAAAATAAAAAAATAGGAAACTTATTAAACCTACAAAATAAATCAAAATAAGCACAATCAAAACAGATTGTTTTGTTATGTTGCAATATATTCATATACCTATATATCAGTATTAGCATAATTGAAATTTTCATTTTAAAAACTGGCCAATAAGATTTTTTTTTAACCTAGTGGTGGTACTGTGTTTGAGACTCAGCCGCTTTAAATCGAGAGATGTCTTATCGGGTCGATGCTTATCACTATTTCTTTTTCTTGAAAAATTTAAAGCTTTAGTGGAGAAATGTTGAGGGCAGATCCTTGATCACCGCTGCTTATTACCAGTTTAAGGTGTAAGGGTTCATTTAAAGTAGTTTGGCGTGTAAAACTGAGCACAGAACTAAGATCATTGTGTGGCAACTTAATTCGGTTAGTTTTTAAGTTGATCGTTATCGGGAGTGGCCGGCAGATACATAGTGTACCAGCTTACACTCGTATTTATTTGGCATGTACCACCATATTTAGTCAACTGTGTGTACTAGCTTATGATGTTCTATATGCACACACTAAAAAAAAAAAACCCTCTCGTATCTGACTAAGTGGCGTTGCCATGACAACGCCCCCTTTGTTTAACTACCACCCACCTACCACCTTTATTAATATTTATTACAGTGCGCCAGTACTTGCCCGTATCTAGTACAACTGTTTATATATAAGTGCACACACATTCCAAGAATCCTTTCTTTTTTTGTTCCTTACTCTCTACTTTTTGTTATCATTTACACAACTTTTGCAAAATCATCTCTTTTTTTTTGTGTTGTATCTTTACTTTATTTACCCATAGAAAAGAAGAGAAGACAAAC
Source organism: Groenewaldozyma auringiensis (assembly GCA_030574195.1). Classification (NCBI taxonomy): domain Eukaryota; kingdom Fungi; phylum Ascomycota; class Dipodascomycetes; order Dipodascales; family Trichomonascaceae; genus Groenewaldozyma; species Groenewaldozyma auringiensis. The sequence continues at coordinate 48,546 of JAJMEP010000010.1, forward strand.
ATAGGAAACTTTGTTGATTTTTATCCAGCTATCATCATAAATACTATAATGATAACCAGACGTACTGCTAAAACTGCTCTCACGACTGAGCGCACCAGTCGTCGACGGAAACCTATATTGGTGGAACCTCCTTCACCTACTATACCACTACATCATACACCAAGATACAACCTGAGGAAAGTGATAAAGAAAACACCGTACGCCGTGGCAGGTATAGACCTCCGGCCGGTGTCACCTCCAGCTGAAGAAGATATCGCTATGGAAGATAGTAGCACCAGTAATACTGGCAGTAGTGGTGGTACTAATAATGCTACTGGTAAGAAAGTAAGGTTTGACGTCACTACACAAACAAGCAGTACTGGTAACATTACTACTATTAGTGACAGTAGTAGTGGTGAGGCTGGTGGCACCAAAATTTTAGGGCGGCTGCCATTTAGTACGGGTTCTTTTAGTTCGATCGCAACAACAACAACAACAACAACAACAACTACTAATGCTCACGAAGAAGAACAAAAAAACCATGATGATCATGGTGACGTTCATGTTACACCACCACCAACCCCTCCATCAGCATTAATGGCCGCTTCGTCATACAAGGAGGTCCCGTCGCCCTTTGTGAGAGATCCTTGGGTCTGTGACGAGGACTTTGATTTACTGTCTCCTGAACTGACCGTTGAAGACTTGGATGCTCTTCTTGGTTGTACATAGCTATTTATAGAATTAATGAATTATGATTATTTATCTGAGCAGCGGCTTCCCCTTCTGTAGTGTAATAACCGTAATTATGAACTGTGAAAACACAGTACCGTCTTTAAAATATTCATGGGTGTTGTTGTATTGGGGTCGTTTATAGTCGTAATCATCTAACGTTAACTATAAGATGGTATTAGCAAATAACGTTAAAGCCTATTTGGGTATTACGTACAGTGTGTATACTGTGCGCGGGTAGGAGTGAAAAATTCCTACATGTGTGTAAAAGATCCCGGATACCCAGATAAGATTTGACGCCATGAATAGTCAGAACAGGAAACAATGCATGGAGCTGCTTAAGAAGGCGGACAGGAACTCATTCATGATAAGCCAGTATGTGCCTGAAAAAGATGGGATCAGAGATATGTATCTTGCGTTGAAAAGTTTCAACTGTGAGATACAACGGGTAGTTGACACAGTTCGACCGGAACTAATTCCTATACGGATAGACTACTGGAAAGCTGGCATTCAAAAGGCATTTAGCACTAAACAAGGTGCACAAGATAAATCAAGGGAGCATTATGTTATTGAAATGATTAGAGATTCACCTATAAAGCAATTTTTGTCTAAACGGTACTTTTTAACATATTTACAAACTCAAGAAACTTTGGGGTCGTTTTCTGGCGGCGCAAGGTACAGAGATTTAGATTCCATGGGCAGAGTGGGCGAGGGAACAAGTTCGCAGATAAATTACCTTTTCCAAGAATTAATGGTTGCAAATGATCCTGAATCAAGATCATTTTTACTAGATTTATATCCGGATGAGTTTAGAGACATTGCTGCTCATTGTGGTCAAGCCAGTACAATTGCCTCTAGTTTGAAGGGGTTCTCATTTTATTTAACGAAAAGGAAAGTTATCACTTTGCCAACAAACATGATAACCAAAATTAATATATCGCAACAAGATTTGTTGGATGGGAAATTTGATTTGAGATCTGATCCTTTGAAAGATTTGGTTTTTGAAACTGCTACCAGAGCTAATGATCATCTACTTTCAGCTAGAAAACTGTACAATGATTTGACCGAGGGCAAAAAGAAAATGCCTTATGCTTTGTATACCCCAATTGCATCCTCATTATTAGTCACTCAACAATATTTAACCAAACTTGAAAAAAATAAGTTTGATCTTTCCAAACCAACTCATGATCTGCTGTTCCCCCTGAAGTTTTATTATGCATATTCCAAAAGACGTTTATAAAAATCATGATAATGATAATAATAAAAATAATAATGTATATGTATATATAGATGTAAATATATATAGTTCATACTTTTTTTTCTGTCTTCTCTTTATTATTTGCCTTCACCATTCAACCTTTTGTTTTGTCCGTTCTTCCTTCTTTCCGAAATCCAGCGGGAATCAGCACTACATGATTCATTTTATAGAGAGAAGTCTTCTACCGAGGTTACCGAAACATATACTGCAACAGAAGAATACACTAGCAACCCAAGTAATGACCGCCATGTACCCCTTAGTGAAACCAGCATCAGGTAAATGTTCAGGAAATTCGAGTGCAAAAAGAATTGTGGCTGATATAGATGTCAATGAAGATAAAATGAACCCATTTCTTGTTGAATCCAATATGTACCATAAACAAGGGTTAGCTATGCCCCAATAAGCGGCAGCTTGCATAGTGGAGTACCATTGAAATTTGCGTATTCCGTATGCGACCCCCAAGAATGCAGCAACTGCACGAATAATAGATGACCACCCTTTACCAGACTTACCAGCCAAAAAGGCTCGTGATCTGTTTTCAGGGTATTTCAAATCAAAAAATGGGAATAACAGTCCCAAGATGACTGCTTGCGACCCCCATAAAAGTGAAAAAACCTCTGGACGATGATCAAACAATGCCATTGTGTGTTTTGATATTTGATGGTTATCATGTAATTCTTTTGTAAGCTCGCCGTAGCCAACGCCAACAACGAAAAGTATTATGATTCTCACCAGCAATGCCGATGCTGATATGGGTACTTCACCTTCAGACATTGCAGCAGGGAACCTTCCGTCATCATGTTCATGCAAAGAGTGTCCAGTACCACTTATGCCACTATTAGCACCGTTCAATGAAGCCGACGATAATAGTGAAGAAGCGATTCCTGAGGATCCAGAACTGAACGATCCTACGCCACGACGGTGCCCAATAAACCCACCGTATCTTTTACGAGTCTGCAAAGTTTCACTTGTATCGCTGTTATTTTCGTCACCAACGAGTTCCGCTAATGACACTTCTGAGCCGAAAACTCCTTTCAAGGCTGAGCTTTGTAAGTTCGCATATGAAGGCGTCACTTCTAATGTCTTTTCCTTTTTAGTTTCCGTACCGTTACTGATCCCAGATGACCGCAACCCATTTGGAGTTGCACTCAGCGTACTGTTGTTTTCCGGTACAGCCATAATGTCTTTCGCAGGGTATATTTGACTGGAAAGATGGCAGGTTTTTTTTTTCACAAGTTACAACTGGTGTGCTGATGGATTTTCATAAATCTCTTGGGGGTGCTTATGAGCTTATTATTGTGGGTACGATCATGATCACGTCGTTGACCCAAAATAACAAAAAAAAACCATGCACACCATCATCGATCGATCATGAACAGACTTTAGTTAGTATACGAATTAGTTCTGTCGATCGTGTGTTTCTCTACTAGTACTTGAATCCACCCTCCCCTCTTCTTCGTCTCTCTTTCTGGGCAAAAAAAAACATGTGAAATTGAGCTACAGGATTCAATTTTGTGCATAGTTTTTTTTACTGCTTATAGTATTATCTGATTATTAGTGTTACAGGAAAAATAAATAGGGTAGTCAACTTATGTATGCTTGTGTAAGGTTGACTTGAAACTTGCAAGCCATTTAGTGAGATCTTCTTCAGATTCAGTACAGAATCTTACTCGTTTCTCTGGAGTAACCATTTGCATGCAATAAACTTTTGATTTTGATAATGGATCAATTTCCATGACATCTAGAACATCTTTGAGATCCAGCATTTTCAATGGTGACTTAGTAGTATCCGAGTTCTTATAAAACAGGACCCTTTGATTAGTCAATACTACATATTGTCTTGACCATTTCTTGTATCGACGTTTTAATCTTAATAGTTGACCCTGAGTGATTATTTTTTCTCCAGATCCTTGAGTTTCCTCATCAGGGCTAGCAAAATCATCATCACTCGTTTGAGTCTGTTTCCTTTCACCGGGCGTATCTATAAATCTATCAGATGCTCCTGAAGACATCCCAGCTTCGGTACCAGAGAAATCAAAATAACTGCCAGGACTTGCCAGTCCTGTAGCCGACGGAGATGCTAGATCATGCGACTGTAATGCCATAGCATGTGATAGCGACATTGGCCGATGGTGTTGGTGTTGGTTGTGGTGGGTATCTTGATGTGATTCATATTGATGAAGATTATGATGACCATGATTTGAAAATGGCCTAGCGTTCAGTCTTTTGAACGAACTACTGAGTAATGATTCCGCAGCATCGTTGGCGACTTTTTTAATAGATTCAACCCATTCAACAGAATCAACCGATGTATCTGCTTTAAAATGATAATTTTGACTCGATGTGAATATTGCAAAATGAACCCCATCAGTTCCACCACTAGAGTTGATCCCACTACTGTTACTAGTACCATGATGTCCATCTGATACTACAGCAGCGCTCATTATGTCGGCAGCTTGTATGATCCACTTGGGCTTGTATTCTCGTTCATCTTTATAACAACTTAATTGAGTATCTAACAAAACCATCCAGCGCCTTGTCCAGTTCCGCCGTTTACCTTTGCAGTAGAGCCATCCGGACTTGACCAACTTGAGTCCCAGGTTGTCTTCACTAGATTCTCGCCGCAGCAGCTGAACTTCATTATCATGTATTTGGCTTTGCTGATGGCTGTGGCTTTGGCTCAGACTCTGGTGGTAGTTATGATGTAGGTTCTGATGATGGTTCTGGTGATGGTTCTGATAATGACTCTGACTGTGACTCTGGCTATGGCTCTGATTATGGTTTTGATTCTGGTGATGGCCGTGGTTGTTTTGGTGGTGTGAAACATTACTGTTATGGACGTTACTTGTAATACCGGACGACTCCGGTGTAGTAGACGACCTACTCGGGATAGTTATTGGAGGCGGTGACATGGTATCACCACCTCTGACAGGTTCTTTAGAGGCCTCGAGTGGCATGAAGCAGGACTTTTGACCTGGATCAGTGTTAGGGTATACTAAGTGCAAAAAAGTATTTGTTGTTAAGTCCAAAAAAAAAATTACTGGTTGTCCAGCTTGTTATATAACACCACCGACCGGGGCCCGGCTGAGACCTAAATTAGCTGGCGGTGGTAGGTACCTCTCGCCGTTATACTTTATGTATACATACTGGCATCGAACGACGATTTCTTGCTGCATGGCCATCGAAGTACCGTTACTGCTACTACTACCGGTATATAACGTACCTATGCCGGTATCGTACGCATAGTTACGCACGGCTTTTGTGGGAAAATTCGGCGGATCGCCTTGAGCTAATAAAATCACTGCATAACCGTCTGGTACGTACAGATGTACACAAGTTTTGATAGTTTAGAGGCATTTTGCGAATAATGACAGGTTCCATCAAGTAATGAATGACTTGTACCAAACTGAAAGAGGTTGAAAAGTAGTAGTTAAATCATTGCATGTTAGAATGAAGGTAGTCTAGATGCAAATAAAACCATTTATAGCCTGTAAAGGCTGTTTTTACAAATCTTATGCCGTATAAATGAAGATACTAATTTGGTATTTTTCCTGTTCATATGGTAACTTGAATTCACCACTACTAACGTGCTCAGCTACACACAGTTCAATAACTAGCAGGTTTATCGTTAGTATTAGGAGATGGTGCTACCTACGCACTGCTTAGTACTGAGCCTTATGTATATTGACCATAATCGATTAGACAGTGATAGACAGTGAATGGGCCTAGGCCAGATTAAGGGCCACACGAGTAAATCGATTTGTTTACGTTTTGACAATTAAGGTTTTATTTACATTTTACCATACCGTACAGAAGAAGCCCAGGAAAAAAAAAGAGTGTACTTAATTTTTTTATAGAGACCTTTTTATACGTTTGTGCTTTGCTATATTTTGGAGAACTGTTTCTTCAAGTAAATCGTTGCTGGTACTATGACTGGGCGGTTACCATTGGTGTCGAGCCCTAGCCGTGGCAATTTATCACCATTGGTTTTCAGTACTTCACCCAAGAAGAATAATGATGCATCATCAAGTACAACAAATCCTCAGGCAACTCCTGATAGATTACAGCCGTCTTATGCATTTACATTCGGAGGATATGAAACAATTAATGACAAAGTGTTACGAGAAATGAATGAACGTGCAAAGAATGTTCTTCAAAGTGCTCAAAAAACCAGTAGTGCCCAAACGCCGGATAAATATGGATCACTCATCTCCAACAATGGCTACTCAGTAGGCGCTTCTACAATTGTAAGGTCGCCTAAGTCCACAGGACGAATGCATAAACGAGGTAACAGTCGTTCAAATAATAGTATGGTTGGCAGACGATTTTCAGTTATACATCGTCAAAATTTTGCTCAAATGGAGTCGATAAATACCCATTACAAGATAACCAAACATAATACCAATAATGAAACAGAAAATGACCATGAAAATAAAGAAAACGGAAACGACCAAGAATCAAACAACAACAACACCAACGGTAAAAGAATAACACAAGCTCTTGAAAGTCCGTCCAAACGAAGAAGAGTTAATAATGGTCTACCTCCTTCTTCCTCATCCTTATCTTTAAGGCCCATGTTATCAGCTACAAAACTACCCCAGCATTCTACGACTTCAAAACCTCAAACCAAGGTTTCCTACCATCAACAGCACTCTGCACCAGCATCAACGATAGACGGCAAGCTCAGTAGTACTAGTATTCCCAAGTCTAGGTCTAGACGGAACCTTAATCAGCATTTAAGTTCTGGGGTAAGTCGATTCACTACAAAAGATTCCACCAGTACTACTACAAGCGATGCGAACCATGTTAGGTATAGTGGGTCTAAGACTGAAGCCGGAAGTACAATTGACCACAATAGACAGTCACATGCGAATGTGCATGGACAAGAAAAACCCAGTGTACCAAGTAGTCTTGGGTCTCGAATAAATCGAGGCGGGTTGACCCAATCGTCGACCATGTTGTCTGTATCGTCACTATCATCCACTACTTCTGGTGCTACTTCCACTTCCACTACTAATCCCAATACCAATCTCAATACGAGTGCCCGATCACTTCCTCGGAGTATGAGTACCAGTACAAGTTCAACCCGACTTTCCAGATTGCTTGAACCCACAGCCGCATCTGCCGCTAAAAGATCCGATTCTCGGACTATCAATTCCTCAATTGAGCCAAACTCGATGATAAACGAGCAAAGATTCCGAAGCGGTATTCCTCGGAGTATTTCCAAATATAATCTCAATAGTAGAGATAACCAGAAAACCCAACACCAACACCATAACTCATAGCTTTCCTGAAAGTATGGATAATATAATTAATGCATTCTAATTTCAGCTCCTGGATTGTTCCAAATTCATTTATTTAAATTGGTAAATTACTGTAGAATTTGAATGGTATATACAGTAACATTTTTTATTATAATTATTAATATTAGTAGTATTAGTGGTTATCTGTATTTTTAGGTACTATTTCATGTATTTTCATTGAACTATTCATATTGTTACATTTATATTTTAGCTATGTATAGCTTTCAATTATGCGTATTCGGATCCGTGAATTCGAGAAACTTTTCAAAAAGATACAGATTCATTGGCGAATGTGGTGGTGAATAGCCGTGTTAAAATCTTGAATGAACCAATCATATTCCGAGTAGGGCTGACATAATCGACCCGAAATTTGTACGGTAATCGTTTCCCCTAAAGCCAAACAAGACAAAATTGCACCAATCAACGTTCGACTTCGCAGTACTTTTTTGCCAAAACTTTTTTTTTTTCCCTTTTTGCTAGTATTAGACGCCGTGTATGGCCGATTGGGTTTCTCCAATAAATAACCGTTATAAACTTTTTTTCTTCCATTTTTTTTCTTCTTCTCTTTCCTATCTTTCTTTCCTTTGAAGAACTTCTTCTTTTTTTTTCTTTACCCAGACTTCTCATCTGTGTATTCTAACCAAAACAATGGCTGAGGAAAAGAAGCAATCCACCTTTCTCATCGATTTCTTGATGGGCGGTGTCTCCGCCGCCGTCTCCAAGACCGCTGCTGCTCCTATTGAGCGTGTCAAGCTTTTGATCCAGAACCAGGATGAAATGCTTAAACAAGGCCGTCTCGACAGAAAATACGCTGGTATTGCCGACTGTTTCAAGCGAACTTCCGCTGACGAAGGTTTTATCTCTTTCTGGAGAGGTAACACCGCTAACGTTATCCGTTATTTCCCCACCCAAGCTTTGAACTTTGCTTTCAAGGATAAGTTCAAGGCTCTTTTCGGTTTCAAGAAGGACGATGGTTACTGGCCTTGGTTCGCTGGTAACTTGGCCTCTGGTGGTCTTGCCGGTGCTACCTCTTTGCTCTTCGTCTACTCTTTAGATTATGCTAGAACTCGTCTTGCTAACGATGCCAAGAAGTCTAAGGGCGGCGGTGACCGTGAATTCAACGGTTTAGTTGATGTTTACAAGAAGACTCTTAAGTCTGACGGTATTGCCGGTTTGTACAGAGGTTTCGGTCCTTCCGTTGTTGGTATCATTGTCTACAGAGGTTTGTACTTCGGTCTTTACGACTCTCTTAAGCCTGTTGTCCTTGTTGGTCCTTTGGAAGGTAGTTTCCTTGCCTCTTTCTTGCTTGGTTGGACTGTTACCACTGGTGCTTCCACTGCTTCTTATCCTCTTGATACTGTTCGTCGTCGTATGATGATGACCTCTGGTCAAGCCGTTAAGTACAAGGGTTCTTTCGATGCCTTCAAGAAGATTGTTGCTGCTGAAGGTGTCAAGTCCTTGTTCAAGGGTTGCGCTGCTAACATTCTTCGTGGTGTTGCCGGTGCCGGTGTCATTTCTCTTTATGACCAGCTCCAGCTCATCATGTTCGGTAAGAAATTCAAATAAACGAACGAAAGAACATCAACATGAGAAGCTAAAAAGTATTTTAATAACAACTTTTTAGTGGATCGTCATCATCATGTATATCAGTTATTTTTTCAAAGAAAAAGAATTATATATAAACTTTTTTTTTGGATAATGTTTGATATCAAAGGGTTAGTCATAGAAATTCATTTTTGTTGTGTTTTTTCTTATTGTTTATTTTCTCGTATTTTGTACATATATGTTTTTTTTTCCCTACTGTAGATTATAATACGTGAGTGAGTGAGTGAGTGGGGTAAACGTATCGAAGAAAATCAAGCAAATTTTTATTACCCCTCACCAACAACAATCTTTTCAGGAGGTAAAACAGTCAGAGTACACAATTTCCAGGGGGAGAAAAGCTATCAGGGACCAATTATAGGTGTGGGATTGTAATTAAACTAGAAAGAAATCAAAAAAAAAAAATCGGTGACCGGAACGTAAAATATTCCGGGATCCGACAATCAATTGATACGCACTGTGCGTCAAAAAGATAGTCTATCATTTATCATCCCTGAGCTTAGCTGGGCAAGATACCACCACCAGTATTATTAATGCCCGGAGATGATCGGTGTTAATAGAGAGCGTGGTGTCAAACGATAAATTTTTTTTTGGTGTCAAATGGTATAAGCTATCGCCGCGGTTTTAATAGGCGAAAATTCAGTATAGTAGTGAGCTGCGCAGTACAAAGCTAAACCACTTTGTAATTTTTACTTGATTTGACAGTAAAAACACTACCCTTTTTATCGTATTACAACATCCTATACCTTTGAGCTTTGTTAAGGGTAGGGGTTGTAAATGAGTGGTAAACGGCAGAGAGTCACTCGGGCTTGTGACCAATGTCGAGGCAAAAAGATCAGGTGTGACGGTACTAAGCCTACGTGTGGCCAGTGCACGCATTCAAAAATTGCTTGTAAATATAGCGAGCCCGTCAAGGTTACCAAGACGCGGAAACGGCGCAAGGACAGTGTCAAGGCGTCGCTAGAGACTTTGGAATCGAGGATGAATGGTATTGAAACTTTGCTTTTGAAAATTGCCGGAGTTAAAGATATTGGTGGCGCCAGTACTCGTCGTCAAATACAAGAAAGCGAAGAAGACGAGTATGAGGACGAAGAGGACGAGGAAGACGAGGAAGATGAAGACGAGGAGGATAGGGAAAGTGCAAACGGTAGTAGTGACCATACTCCTGGCGGAGAATCTAATAGATCTCACCATGAGATCGATGAACGGAATCACTTGCGGACCGGATCCAATGAAAATGAAGGCAAATCTGAATTAAATAATAAAAATGATTCTATCAAATCAATAACAGCCGAAGCTGAGAGTAATGGTAAACTTAATGAGGAATCTGAGGTTCCAAATCGTTCATTTATAAGGATCCATCCAGGAGACGAGAAGAAAATTAACAGAAACGATATTTTCTCCGTTACAAATAAACGGAATGAACGAATTTTTTGCTCAGAGTATAATCCGTTTTCAATTTTTACCGAGAAGGGTCTTCACTGGGCCTCTAAAACGGCTGGCGATCCTGGATTAGCAAAAGAAATGGCTGAAGTGGTTCTCAACATGAATTCAGTTCATGCAGAGTATTCTCGAGCATTCGATGAAATACGCCAGCCGTACTCTTTTAGAAGGGAATTCATGGAGGATGCAGCAAAGTGTTTTGGAGAAGGACCTTCTTACTGGCAATTGATTTTATCTGATGAAGAATTACAAGATTTACTTGTTGCTGAGTTCGATACTAGTACAAAAACTATTCCCTCAGGGTATTCTGAGAAGTTGTTGTTAAGTGCTGTAGGTGCTCTTTCAGCAGTACTTATGCTTTTTACGAGGATGAAAGAACAGAACGGAGGAGCTCTATCTCTTAGTAGAGAACGGTATAGTACAAGAGATCTAATCATTCTCCACCGAGAACACATTCTTAATGCTTATTACTACGGAACAAAATGTTTATTAGCACATCCTACAATGAACCAAATGAAAGGGTTAATGCTGTGTGTTATTGAGACGTTCAATTCTCCAACGGTACAAAAGGCATTTAACAGGATGATGTATTCAATAACGGCTGATATGGGTCTTAACAGAAAAGAGCTTTTAACCGGCATGTCGCCGCTAGAAGCTAACCGTATCAAGTGTATGTTTTGGATATATTTCACTCTTGATAGAGACATGTGTTCCAAGTTCTCGAAGGCACCAAGTATATACGATTTTGATATATCAATGCCTTATCCTGAACAAATGCCCGAATACTCCCCTAGTGTTAATATGGCTATCGAATCTTTGACGCACCTATGTGATTTGAGTAAAATAATTGGCGCAGTATACCAGGACATTTATTCAGCGACTGCAGAACACTATACTCCTGAAAATTTGATAAAACATGTTTACCACTGGGATAGTAAGCTGGTTGAGTTTCACAAGGGGCTGCCGCAATGGATTGTGAACGGCAGGGTAAAGACTGGAGAGAGTATATCTGAGCAGCAGTACTTGGCAATGGACCTGACGTTTTTGTACGATAGTGCGCGGGCAGGTTTGCATCAGCTGGTAGTGGTCAAGACAGAAAACACTAACGTTGACAAAAGTATTATTGAGAAAAGTACAGCAATATGCATTGAATGTAGTAACCATACAGCCATGCTAGGGTACAGTGTGGTGTCAGAGGGCAAACCATTAAGTTGGCAAGCAACTTTTTCATTGACATTGGCATTCATGGTGATTTTCACGGTCTATCTGATACGACCAGTCGAAAGGCTAGACGATTTACAAGTTTTGCAAAAGATCGCCATAATTTTTGCAAAGGGCGGTGAAAGCCGTGAGGGTAGCGGAATTTGTGGGTCTTATCCAGAAAGTTTGTTATGTCCAGGTTTCACGGAATTGGCCAAATTCTGGGAAATTCTTTATAAGGCTGCCGAGCGTCAAGTTGAACGACGCATGGCATCCAAACGAAAGCACTCTAAAAGCAAAACTAGCATTAGTAATTCTAGCGATAAGCTTATGAAAAGCCCACAGAACCACAGCCATGCTGGTTACACTGCAGATACAGCACAAATATATAACAGCGGGTACACGCATCAAAGACCCGGCACGGGAGGGTTTGGCAGCCGTGCGAACGGTGATATTGCTGACTACATGGGAGCAGATGGTGCTATGATATCTTTTGGTAAAATACCAGGACAAAATACGTCTTCAGTGAGAGACAATGACTGGGATAATGGCCCATTATCCACTGGGAGTGTCCAAACTGATGGGTCCACTTCTACTGGAGTGACAAATACCCCGCAGAATTTGTCTATTGATAATCTTGGGTCCTTTGATCCTGAAACTTCAAATCAGTTTGTTCAAAGTATGTTTATTCCCTCTGAGCTGTTTCTCAACTGGAATATTGATTTTAATCCAAACACATATTCCAATAATGTGTTCCCTTAATGTGTACATAATGACTATTATTTAATATTATTCTCAATTTTTATTTTCACTTTTTTTCTTCTTCTTATTTTCATGGACTTGCTTTATAAACTTGAATTACTATCAAAAGAAAATTTGTTTTGAATTATTATTGTTAAAAATCTGGAGTGGCATTTCAAGTCTGAAGGCGAGTGCTGAGACCTGCTATCGCTACGTATACGGTAGATTCGGGTTCTCTAACTAACTTGAGTTTTACTGTAGTTTATAAGTAATTGGATCGATCTAGATTTCTATTGTAAATTTACCCGGGCAACCTGTAAAATTTGACTATGTATAGACCGATTGGCCGGCCGCTGTTGCGGACGGTAGGTGGTCTCGGATGGAATTCGTCTAGCCGGTTAGTATCCTTAGTACTGGCAGGCTCGAGGAATCCTTCGTTGAAATTATCGGTGAGGATAATGAATGGTGGAAGCATTTCGTTAGGTGGCAAGACATCATCATTTCATACATGTCGGACAACATATGCCAGGAAGAACGACAATGGCAAAGACAAGAACGAGAAAGATGATGATGGTCACGACGAGGATGCAGATAAGCTGAAAAAGCAGTTGGAAGAGGAATACCGACGAAAAGCTGAAGAAGTGTTTAAAGAACTATACGGTAAAAAGAACCCATTGTTGAGTAAACGTAATACGGCCAAACGTGATTCTGAAACCAATAAAGAGGAAAAAACTACTCAAAAAGAAGATGAGGAGGAAAATGAAGAATCAAAAGATGACGGCAAAGACTCAAAGAAGAATGCACCCCCACCACCAAAATTTATCATGATCAATGTCGACCTTCAAAAATTAGGATTGACTTTCCTTTCAGTGGCTATTGCCTCAATGATAGTGTCTTTCTTACTTTTCCCAAACCAGACACAAGTGATAACTTGGCAGGAGTTTAGAAAGAACTACTTGGACCGAGGCGAAGTCAGCAAGCTCTATGTTTTCGGCAAACAACGCGTTGAGGCCGAATTGAAGAGCGGTGGAGCTGGCGATGGCCGTCGAGTCGTTTCATTCACCGTCGGATCTGTTGAAGCATTCGAACGACACTTGGAAGAAGCTCAAACTGGTGTTCCTCATGAAAACAGAGTTCCAGTCGAGTACGTTGAAGAAAGCTGGTTGATCCCTACGCTGTTATCATTTGCACCTACTTTCTTACTGTTAGGGTTTCTTATATGGATGGCGCGTAAAGGCGCTGCTGGAACAACTCGTGGTAAAGGTTCCGGTCTCGGTGGTGGCGGCGGCGGTCCTGGAGGTATATTCGGTATAGGACAATCAACTGCCAAGTTGTTCAACAAGCAGACCGATGTTAAAGTTAGATTCAGCGATGTTGCTGGTATGGAAGAAGCCAAAGAGGAGGTTGTCGAGTTTGTCAGCTTTTTGAAGAACCCCAAGAAATATGAGAAACTTGGTGCCAAGATCCCCCGTGGTGCAATCTTGTCTGGTGCACCTGGTACTGGTAAGACTTTGTTGGCAAAGGCCACTGCTGGCGAGGCCAACGTACCGTTTTTCAGTGTCAGTGGTTCTGAGTTTATTGAGATGTTTAGTGGTGTTGGTGCTTCACGAGTACGTGATTTGTTCAAAAGAGCAAAAGAAGCTGCACCAGCTATTATTTTCATTGATGAAATTGATGCTATTGGTAGATCAAGATCTAAGAGTTTGCGAAGTGGCGGCCACGATGAACGTGAGACTACTTTGAATCAGTTATTGGTAGAAATGGATGGGTTTGATAGTGACGAACACGTTGTTGTACTTGCTGGCACCAACAGACCTGATATTTTGGATAAGGCCTTGTTACGACCAGGTAGATTTGATCGTCATATTCATATCGATGTTCCTACAATGGATGGACGTATTCAAATTTTCAATGTTCATTTGAAGAAGATCAAGTACGATAAGAATATTAAAGAGCTTCCAGGGAAACTTGCTGCAATGACTCCAGGGTTTGCTGGTGCCGATATTGCCAACTGTTGCAACGAGGCAGCGCTTATAGCCGCAAGAACCGACAAGGATGCCGTCGAGTTGATCGATTTCGAACAAGCTATTGAAAGAGTTATTGCCGGGTTGGAAAAGAAGTCAAAAGTCTTGAAACCTGATAAGCGTAAGATTGTTGCTTATCATGAAGCTGGACATGCTATTTGTGGATGGTTCTTGAAATTTGCTGATCCTTTGGTTAAAGTTTCAATCATCCCTAGGGGGTCTGCTGCACTCGGTTACGCTCAGTACTTACCACCAGACCAGTATTTGATTTCGCAAGAACAAATGATTGATAGAATCACCATGGCCTTAGGTGGTAGAGTAAGCGAAGAACTGAATTTCCCAGCAGTTACATTAGGAGGTAGCGACGATTTCAAGAAAATCACACAGATTGCAACCCAGATGGTTACAAGCTTGGGTATGTCCAAACGGTTGGGCGAAGTCACTTTGATACGTCGTGAAGGAGCTACCGTGAAATCGTATAGCGAGGAAACTGCTCAGGTGATTGATGATGAAGTCAGAACTATAATATTCGCCGCACATGACAGGTGTAAAAAGTTATTGGAGGAGAAAGCTGAACAGGTCAAATTAGTTGCTGAAGAGTTACTAACCAAAGAAGCTATCGACAGACGGGATATGATCCGGTTACTTGGACCTAGACCATACCCAGAACGTAACGATGCCTTTGACAAGTATCTTGACGAAAACTTGAAATAGTAAATATATCTATAACTAGAAGCAGACAGATGTACATATAATGAACATTTAAAAGAAAATGTGTAAGAAATCTTTTTGAATCAAATTTTTATTAAATTTTTAAATTTTTTTTTTTGCTTTCGTTAAATAAATGTATAATAGAATAAACAGAAACTTTTTATATCTTTCATATATACAAACAGGTACACCTTTTTTTTTCTTTCTTCTTTGCGTTATTCCATTTCTCCAAAGACAGATGGAGATGCGTCATCTTCAACTTCATGGTCATTATTGTCATCATCCTCATCATCGTACTCATTTTGGTCATTATTGTTGTCATTAGAATAATACTCCTCTTTTGGGTGAGTGCTAGCTTTGACAGTCGTTGCCGAATTCGACAATAACCCAGTTGATACAGCCGAGCCTGATAAATTCAAAGGCGAGGCTGACAAGGGCAAAGATTCAGCTAACGCAACTGCTGCCATTGCCGGAGTGAGCGAACCCCGTCTACGAGGTGCAACTATACTTGGCGGGTTAGCACTAGTCGACAAACGTCTGGTATGCAGTAATGGCGAGGAGGATAGTTTTGAAGGGCTTGCAGCAACACCACCACTACCATTAGGCTGGTGGTGGTGATGATGATGATGATGATGGTTATGGTGGTTATGATGGTGATGATGGTGCAAATGATGCAAATGGTTGTACTTGCCAATGGATGATCGTGCAGTGGACACAACTGGTACTTGTGGAGATGATGTAGATAACTGAGGGAAATTAGTGTCAGGCGGCGGCGATGGACTGGAATTGTTGCTACCGCTGCTACTGCTGCTCCCAGTATTTTGTGCTTCAGGAGATAATGAAGAAGAAGAGGCACCTACTGAGGGTGAAGTGGCTGCCAAATGATGATTGTTGTTTAAATGTGGATATGCCTGTTGATGGTAATGCTGCTGATTGGATTGTGCGACACCAGTTTTAAAGTAAGCTTCATCTTCTTCCTCATCTTCTTCGTCGTCTTCCTCTTCGTTCATAGATACCAAAATACTTGCAGCTTCAAGTAACTGTACTTGCTGATGCTTGGAAATCAATAATCGTGATGTCATGTTCCATTCAGGAGTGTGTTCCCATAAATGCTTTGCTAAACTGGAAACATGCTTGTAACCTTTACCACATGCTTGACATTTCAGCTCTTCTTTGAGTCTACCGGTTTCACCCTCACTGATACGTCTCGCGACAAATTTACGTGACAGCTGAGGAACAACCTGGCCATTTGCATCTACCTGATGACCTGGAGGAACCGCAAACTTCTCATTGACAGATCCACTATGCGTATGATAGTGCTGCTGGGGTTGGTGTGAATTTGTATCATTTTTGTGTGGGTGGTGGTGGTGGTAAATCTGAACCGGATATGGATTGAATGTAACGTCACCAGGCTGCAGCCCTGGAGCTCGTGCAAACTGATGAGGCCCCTGGTGACCTGTAGAATGTGCGTGATGGTTATCAGTGCCATTAGAGGTACTGTTTAGTGGATACGAGCCGTTATCATGTTCATTTTTCATATGACTATGAGTACCAGTTTCACGGTCGACTGAAGCAAGAGCCATAGTTTGTGTAGAAAATGAAAAAAACAACAACAAACAAACTCAGATAGATAAACAGAAAACTTATTCAGTTGATGTTAGTATTGTAGTAATAAATATCGTTTCAGACCTCATTCAAGCTTGTTAAAATTGTTTTGTTCCAGGAAAAGTAAAGAAAGGGATGAGGAGGGAAAAAGTTTTTTTTTCTCAACCTGTATACTCCCACAAATTTTGATCCTAACAGATAAAATGCAAGACAAAATCAACTACTAGAAAGAATGCTGGATATTCAACTGTGTATTCTTCTAAAAGTATCCTCTTTGGTGTCTGCAAAAAAACTGTTAAAAGTAGTTTAACTAGGTTTTTTTTTTTTCGTTTTGATTTGTTTTCTTGAAAAAAAAAAAAATTGTTTGACCTATTCTCCACCGAGCCAACGTTTGAAAACTGGGGTTTCCTGACTCAACTTTTTTTTTTCTCGAGTCTGTCTCGAGAGTTACTGGATATAATTTCAAAACGCTTGTTCGTTTTTTGCTTTGAAAATCAAGTAAAGAAAGAAAAAAAAACCAAAAGAGCTTTGTCTCCGTACGATAACCAAAAAGGTAGCTGAGGCGATGGACTGATATCAGGTAAAAAAAAAATTGACGGAAGAGATACGGAATTTTTTTTTTTTTTCCTCACTTCCCGTTCCCGTAATGAGCTGCAGTGCTGGTATGAAATTTTTTTTTTACGATTTGATAGATAAAATTTTTTTTTTCAACCGCGCATCCAAAAGTTATCGGTGAAAATAATAAAAAAAAATAAATCAAATGGTGAAATACATTGAAATAGCTCAAAAACCTGTACAAATCAAATAGCTCACCGCACGTGATACGGGTCACGTGATAACTAGTTTTTTTAATCACGTGCATAGTTATTTTTATACACTGGTTATTTTTTGTGTGTGCGTTGGCGTTTAATTAGGCCTATAGGGGATTTTAGATCGGTCAAAGTGTCGTCGTCGTAAACAGATCGATGCCTGGGTTCGGGATCGATGTTTACATTTGAAACATCTACCAACATTACTTCTTGTAAGGGTTAGGTGATATTATACGCCGAAAATTGCGGTGAGAAGAGTACAAGTAACTGCCAGCAATACAATAGTGCTACTGCTATTTTATATTTATTCATTATGGCTTCTCGACAGGCATTGATAGGATGGATTAATGAGCTCCTGGGTCTTGATATCACCAAAGTTGAACAATGCGGTACAGGGGCAGTTTATTGTCAAATATTTGATTCGATATATGGAGATATTCCAATGTCCAAAGTGAATTTTGGAGCACGAGCAGAGTATCAGTACTTGAATAACTTCAAGATTTTACAATCGTGTTTTACTCGACATGCTATTGATAAAAATATTCCTGTTACTGATCTTATTAAATGCAAGTTTCAAGATAATTTGGCATTCTTGCAGTGGGTTTACAAGTTCTGGTCGTCCGAAAGCCGAGGTATTGACTATGATCCTGTTTCTAGACGCTCTGTAAGTAGTGGGTCTATTGCTAGTGCAACGTCTCGGCCTGGAAGTCGTGCTGGAAGCAGTGCAGGTATTAGACGACCGCCAGTTTCTCCTCCGACAAAATCACCCACGAAACCACGACCATCAGTTAGTTCTTCTTCAGCAGCTACACGAAGATCTATGGCACCTCCAGCGAGTACAAGACATGTTGGCGGTGTACCATCAGCATCAGTGTCATCATCTGCCGCAAGACGAACCGTGTCTGGAACAAGGCCAAGAGTACCATCATCAATGTCACAGAGGAATGAAGAAACTCAACGATTGGAGGCAGAGCTGGCTGAATACAAGGCTCGAGTTGAGGAGATTCAAAGTAACTGTGATCAGATACTAGCTGAGCGGGAGTTTTATTTTGACAAATGCCGAGAAATTGAAATTTTAGTACAGAAAGCTGTTAATGAAGTACGACAAGCACTTGATAATGAAGAGAATAATAAAGAGAACAAGATTGAAGAAGGAGCTGAGAAGATTGATCTAGATGAGAATGGTGACAATGGCAGCAAGATTGCCGATAAATACTCACCAGAATTCATTCAGTTTCTTGAAAGTGTTGAAGAAACTCTTTATAGGACTACTGAAGGGTTTTGTTTACCAACTCCTGGAGATGATGAATTGGACGAAGAAATTGAAACTTTCTAATGTCGCTTCACGACTTGATGTACAAACCCTCCTTATATATACCCAATTTGATTTCTTTATTATTTACTTTCCTTTGTTTTTCCCGTTACATTATTAACATCATTGGTGATATGTAAAAAGACTACGAGAGACATTCAATTTAGCAAATAAGTTTTATAACTATGTTATATATAGATATTAAAAAAAAACATGAGACGGCGTGCAACAAGAGACGAGGGGAGAACCTATTTTGGAAGAAACAGATATATATATATAAATCAAGGAGTTTGGTGCGATTCTCTCCTACGCCCTTAAACCAAAAAAGTTATCACTTGTTTTTTTGTTCTTTCATTTCAAGATGTTTTTCTTCTCCTTCTTTTTTTATTTTTTTTTCCTGTTGTTGTTGATGTATCTGTTTTTTTGAAAACTGTGCAATAAAGGTAAGGTGATGATGGTCATGATACTAATACTAACAAACCTCTGGTTTAGGCAGCAGTAGGAGCAGCTTCAGCAGCCCAGTCTTCGGTAGTACCCCAGTCAGCAGCACCGGCACCAGCATCAGGAGCGACATCCCATTCCTCGGTGATAGCAGCACTGTTAACGGTAGCACCAAAGTCAGCAGCACCAACAGCAGCCTTAGCAGCTTCGACATCGAACTGAGGTTCCTGAGCAGGGGCTTCAGCCTCTTCAGGATCTCTGTAGAAGTACAAATCGGGCATGATTTCCCATTCGGCACTTCGGTTGGGCAAAATACCTCTGAGACGGAGGACCTCACGGGCAAGCAACCACCAGATTAAACCAATAGAGTGCTTACCTCTGTTGTTACAAGGGATAGCAACATCAACAAACTCAGATGGAGAGTCAGTATCAGAAAGAGCAATGACGGGGATGTTCACGTAAGAAGCCTCCTTGATAGCCTGGGCATCAGTTCGAGGATCAGTGACAATAACCAACCGTGGTTCCTTGAAAGATCGGGTAATGTAGTTGGTGAAACTTCCTGGAGTGAATCGTCCGGCAATGGCAGTGGACTTGGTGTGGTTGGCAAACTTAAGAACAGCACGCTGTCCGTAGGTTCTGGAGCTGACAGCGACAATGTCGGAAGGGTCAGGAATAGCAGCAATGATTCGTGCAGCCAAAACAATCTTTTGCCAGGTCTTACCAATGTTGATAATGTTAACTCCGTCCGGTCGAGTGGTGTAAACGTAGGGTTCGTGGTGAACCTGGAGATTCTTAGCTCCAATGTGGGCCTGAGCAGCCAGCAAAAGCTGAGCATCCTCTTGAGTCAAGTCGAAAATAGAAGACGACATTGTTCCTTTTTTTTGTGTATATGTGATTAGGAAAGAAAAAAAGT
This sequence comes from Groenewaldozyma auringiensis, assembly GCA_030574195.1. Classification (NCBI taxonomy): domain Eukaryota; kingdom Fungi; phylum Ascomycota; class Dipodascomycetes; order Dipodascales; family Trichomonascaceae; genus Groenewaldozyma; species Groenewaldozyma auringiensis. The sequence continues at coordinate 68,616 of JAJMEP010000010.1, forward strand.
TGGGACAAGTTTTCTAAAGTGTTTGATGAAAGATTCAAAGGTTCAATATGTTTTAGAGTCGCTTTTTTTGGCGGTGTGTTAATCGATCGGGTACTGTGAGTTTGTTAGCACAGTAGAAAATGGGACAAAAAAAATTGTCTACTGTAGTAAATCGTAGTACGATCACACTAAGATTATATAATTCACAGTCCCACCAAAACTATAAAATTAGGGCTTACAGGGCTTCATTCATGATTTCAAAGGTGACACCACCAATAGTCCACTTGCAATTGGAAGTAAGAACCTGTTTAAGACGAACAGAACTGTTGAGATTAAACTGGGTAAAGGGACTAGTAGAACTGGACTGAATTAGTACCAGGCATTGCATTTGACTTCAGACAGGTTATTGGCCAACTTTTATCATACAAAGGCTTTTAATAAATGTTAATTTTTGCACACCAGTAGCAAAGTCAAGACCACACTCAATATGCAAAACTAATCAATGCGAAACCGCGAATTGTAGAGTTCTAACGGATTTTTATCCAGTTATCCATTATGACCATATATAGAGCTCACATTTTCTTATGTTACTCTGACATTGGTAAAAGCTATTATTTAACTGTTTAAGAGGTGTTGACACCCGATTAGGAAATTCAGGGGGATCGACTGGCCATTCTAAACTTAAAAAACCAAATCTTTCAACAACGACAACAAACATTTAAGCGCTTTCACTAGTCAATCATATGTTGAGTTTTAATGAATTTGAGTTGATTAATTGTTAGCAAAATTTTAGTAGATGGATAATGCTGTTTTAGGTTCCATTTCAATTTGACTGTCAGTAACTTACTGATTTGGTTTCACTTGTAACATACTTACACAAGTTGTACATTTTTTCAAGAACTATGTGAAAGATAGTTATTAGAATAGATATTAGAATGTAACAGCTTTTGTCCAATTTCTTCAATGAAAGCAGCCGAGCTGTACTTTCTTGAATTAGGACAGGCAGCAACTGAAGAAAGGCCTGCATCGGATCAATCCTCGGAGTGTAGCACCTTAAGTTAGTACATCGCATTTGACATTTATCTGAAAGCTACTGAGCAAAATATGCCAATAGTAATATTTTTTCAACAACCCTTAGCTGAAATCAATTAGAGCTTCACATATGCATGGCTCAAAGCCATGTAGGGAAGCCAAGAGATGTACGAATCCGATCGATCGCGTTGATTAGGCAGAGTTAACGTACTCGCGTATACCCAAACTAGATGGGCTAGATCTACAAAAGATAAAATGTAAACACAGTTACAACATCGAAGAAAAAAAAATAAACAAAGCCCCTTGGACAAAACAAAACTACATCAAGCTTACAAGACCGGCAAACTGGCCCTTTGCTAGTTCTATTTCCCACGGTTCTGGGTATACATATATAAAAGTTTTGGTATCCTTTAACCATTTATTTTGCTCATACTGTGTTTACTTTTCATGGGGGTGCTGAAAATAAACAATGAATTTACATGTTGCTGGTGATACTACTCCACCGTTGAGTGGGACCGATGGAAGCTTAACATCCGAAACTCCGTCTCCGTCCAGAGGTCGAGTATCTGGAACGACGGTAGTATCATTCAGCTACTCTGAGCCTAATCCTATTTATAATCTCCCAATTGACACAGAGTCAGCAAGGGAAGATGGATCTGATCAAGACGTGGATACAGAATCTTACGAATCAAAATCTGGTGTTATCGAATCATCAGCTGCAAGTGAGCTAGATGGGATTCTTGGGACCCACTCGTTAATTGACTCGCATAAAACCATTAATACCGCCACCACTACCAACACCACCTCAAGTGCTAACGGATGTATTCCCGTTGGTGAAAATTCTTTTGATAGAAGGTCAGCTATAAATCTCCTTTCTGGGTATAATAGTAATAGCCAGTCAGACTTATCTGTGGCATCTTCTCCTTCTAGCACGGCCCGGAATAGAACAAACCCGTTACTGGAATCCATACCGGTACTTTTACCAACGCCAAAACATTCACATAAATGGATAGCTGGTGATTTGCCATCTCCGTCTTCACCACCTCGAGGAAGTCCATTATCCATGTCTACGAGTTCAGCAAGAAATTCTGCGGGGCGTTCGCCGTCGCCTCAAAGAAACAAAACTTATGTTGCACCATCCTCGGATAATTTTATTCATAAATTGGTGCCGGAGCATTGGGTACCGTATATCCCTGATACCAAATTCCTACTAGGGGTATTGGTAGGAATATTTTGCAGCCAGTTGCGACCAGTACTAGCAATGGTGTTCCACCAGCTGACAGGGCTCACTGCACTGTTAGTACAATGGATTTTAGTCGCTGGAGTGTTTGGCACCGTCGCATGGGCAGTTAGCGTTGTTGTTACTAGTAGCAAGTCCGACAAGAATACTGCTACTCCTCCCAATAGTACACCAGCACGAGATACACGCAAGAAAACAAGATCAGCATCACCTAAACACAAATCTCGTCGTGAATCGTCAAGTGCGATATCTGTCAGACCACCATCATCTGCATCCACAGGGTCTTCATCTTTTTCTTACTTCCCCGAAGCACATGCATTCAGACCATATCCCGACCGTCGACAAAGCAGCAGCAGTAGCAGCAGCAGTAGCAGCAACAACAGCAGCGTACCTCGAATAGTGCCAAATGTTCCGCTATATGGAACAGGTTCTGCAAATGGGTCGGCTGCGGCATCCCCGACAAAAGAATACGCGGTCATCAGTGGAGAGGACATATCGCATCTGGAACGACCAGTTGGTCAAAGTGCATTCAGGTTGAACGCTGTATCCAGAACATAGCATTCAAATCATTCCACATTATATATTACATTGGCATTTAATTTAACAAAAATTTGTGATATTTATACTTTTATTATAAACATTAACAACAAGTCAAAAGACTAAAAATAATTCATCCAACTTCCTTCTCCTTTTAATTCCATTTTTTTAATATGGTTGTAGTGGTTCAGTCAGTTTTTTTATAACTTTCTTTTTTTTTTGGGTTCACATGCTTGGGGGTGGGGGTTTTGCGTGCTAGGTCATACTAAATTAGTGGGCTTCAGCAGGGATCTCGAAAACAATCTGCTTACCGGTAAGCTTGTTGTAAACAGATTGGAAAGATTCGAGCTTGTAATCAGTAGCAGCAGCATCCTTGGAGTCAAGGAGGACCTTAAGCAATTTAGAACCACCGGTCTGGTATCTGACACGCTTGCCAACAATTTCGGTAGGGAAAACAAGGTCTTCCAAAATAGCGTCATGAACAGCAGTCAAAGTTCTTGATCTAGGTCTCTTTTGAGTTTGCTTAGATCTCTTTCTACCAGGCTTGGGCAAAATTCTTCGCTCAGCGAGTATGACAACATGTCTATCAGAAAACTTCTTCTCCAACTCACGGACGAGTCTGGCTTGGACCTTCTGGTAGGCGCTCAATGAAGGAACAGGAACGAAAATAACAATGGCCTTCTTACCACCGCTGACTTCGAATTCTCTAGCAGACTTGAATTGCAAAGGTCGGAGTTCAGCCTTAAGATCAGGAGAAGTGGATTCCAAATCAATCAAAGCTTGAGCAATCTGGAGCTCAAGCTCTGTTGGGATTGTCGACAGAATCTTGTTTGAAGCAGACATCTTGATAATAATAATATAATAATAGAAACAAGGATTTATCCCTCTCTGTCCGGTTGAAGAAAGAAACTTGTATCAAAAGTTGTAGATATTATTGAATGTGAGTGTTCGATGTTGAAAAAAATTGAGTGTATAATTTTCGATCAGATTAGTCTTGCCCAACCAAACAAAATAAAGCCCTAATAACTGTGACTGTTTTTTGCCTGCCTTAATTCGATCCACCCTAAAAATCATCATCGACAATGTTTATAGAGCCAGTACCAGTATATAGTATGTGAACAGGTGCGGCTGGCTATACCGTCGTAAATACACCAGTAGGCAGCGCTAGCGTAGGCAGCAGGAGTGCTAGTACTACAGGGCAACGGCTGATTTGGAAATATGGGACACCCAACGGTTTCTTACAATGAATAAAATTAGACCATATTTATATATATATATATACCTAGACTCCAATAACAGCCACCAGTGAAACTACAAGGATACTAAGAATGGTAGTTGGAACGGCCATTGAAGCAGCACCGTTACGTCTTTGAGTAGTAGAGGAACTGCCAGAGGTAGTAGCGGCAGCTGAACCAGCACTACCAGTGGATGAACTGCCACTACCAGTAGTAGTAGTACTAGCACTACCAGAAGAACTATTAGAAGAATCTGAATCATCATTAGACCCCCACATGGTGTCTTGAGATAACCCTCGACCTCTTCCGGCACCATTCTGGATATAAGTCTCTGCGTCGCTAGGCATGGCGGGAATAGAAGTACCTCGAACCTCCCAAATTCCTGAAGTGTAACTGGGACAAGTAGGGGCAGCCTTAGAAGTAGAAGCACCAGCCAACCCTGTAGGGTCTTCGGCAGAGGCTAATTGTCGTTTCAGGTTGCTGAAATCACTTCGGGTCGTTACGTTACCGTCACTGCCAATATTGACTAACCCATAGTTTGAAGTTTCTTGAGAATATTCATATACCAAACCTCCAGAGTAAACAGGTGACATTTCATCAGAGTAGATCGATTGAACTTCAGCAAAATTTCTAGGAGTGACAGTGTTACAGCCATATTCAGAGAAAAACATTGGAACAGAGTAATTAGAATAAGCTTCAACATTAGCCTGGTATCCAGAAATTTGAAATGAACTAGCACCACACCAAGAATAGTCATTCATTCCAAACATATCAATAGTTTCACTTTGATTACCACAAGCAAAATAAGTCATCTGTTGCCAACGGTTCCCGCTAATGTCTGCTGCACTATATCCTACAGGAATCTGACGATTCGACTGTGCTCTAATGTAAGCCTTCATGTCCCGCACAACGGCCTTAACATATGGTGCAGCCTCGGTGTTGTTAAGCGCATTGATAACTTCGTTAGCAGCAAAGTATCCTAAAGTGTTGTTAAAATCCTTGAAATTATCAATTGTAGCAAAGATAGCCTGCAAGTAGTCAGCATTGTATGATGGCCCCGGGTTCGAACGGTCAATAGATACATGGGGGGTGTTTACATCCAACAACAAGTAAATTCCAGCATCGTCCAGCGCTTGCATACATTCGGAATGGTCAACAGAGTTGTCAATGGTGTACACACGAACAGTGTTGATACCGAGGTCTTTAAAGTATTCGATATCTCGTCCACAAACGGAGATATCGGCAAGCGGGTCAGTAGCATTGGAAGACCCACCGGGTTGATAGTCAACACCTCTAATGTAAAACCGGTTGCTGGTATCATTCTGAGCGAAAAAAGCATTTCCTCTAATAACAATAGGAGGCAAAGCAAAAGCTGTCGAAAAAGCTGCAGCAGCAGCAATAACTGATCCAAACTTCATGGTTTCTATAAATAACCAAAAGCAGTCAAAAGTAAAAGTAACGAGAGAAGCAGAAGAGAAGTATGGAAGAGAAGGACAGTAAAATAAGAAGTTATTTCAAACGAAAGAAAAGCACCTTCAAGTCGAGAGGAAGTAAAAGCAGAAGAGCAAAAAAAAAGATGTAACCAGTAATAAATGTGTTTCCTGTTTTAAGATTTCAAAAGAAAACAATGAAAATTCCAAAGAAAAGAACGCAATGTTTTGGTTTTTGGGCCAAGATCTCGCACGATCGATCGAGCCATGAATCAGGCGTGAAAATTAGGATGCCTAAGCCTCACACGCAGATCGACATCCTAATCCGGTAAAGTGCTTTCAGGGGTAAAACCCAAAAAAATACAGCCAAAAAACCCGTATATCACTGTGAGCCCAAAACTTTATTTAGCCTTGCTTTTGAAGAAACCATAAATATTATGGAAAATTCCTCCCCAGACCATAAACTCTTTTCGTTCACTAAATGCTTCGGGCTAATGATGAATTTATCAGGTTTAGCGTATGGCGTCGCTACTATGATATCATTGTACTGTACGATCTGCACAATATATGCGATACATACATAACGTATAACAGGAAAAGCATCTCTACCCATATGCAGGTCCCATAACATGCATGTATTACTATATTATGTCTAATTATACAGTCAACCAATAAAATTTTCGACGGCTACGCGTATATTGCGTTCTTGGTGGTCAGGGGCCATTATTATTTCGCGTCTGTAGATTCGGCGTCGAGCGTAACTGGCTCCGCCACTTGCTCATCATGATCCTCAACTTTTGGAACATCATCAACAACCGAAGGTAACTCTACCTCAACTTTATGGTCAGCAACAGCAGCAGCAGCAGAAGCAGGAGTATCACTAGTATCTTCATTCAACTCTTCTGAGATATTGTCTTCTTTCTCTACAACATCAGAAACTTGATCATCACTCTTTGTGTCTTGCGGTGAATCAGTTTCCTCAACAGGCTTGTCTAACACCTCTGATTTTTCTTCTAGCGGAGACGATACCACAGCATCTTCTTCTTTCTCTTCTTTTTCCTCTTTCTCCTCTTTCTCCTCTTTATCATCCACCTCTGATTCACTCTTGTCTTCAACAGGCTCAGCATCCGGAGGCTCAATTTCAGTAGATGCATCTTCATTAGGTTCAGGTTCAGTAGGTTCAGTAGGTTCAGTAGGTTCAGGTTCAGGCTCTGCAACGGCTTCGAATTCCCAAATAGATGATACAATAATAGACAAATCATTTTTTGCCTGATCAGGCAGTTTTCTTCCTCTGGGGCCTCTTGCGCGTCCTCTTCGAGTATCAATACTAGTGTCCTGACCAGTTGTAGTCGATGTAGAGCTAACACTTGAATCAGAGGTTTCTGGTTTGAGTTCACTACCATTACCACCATCTAGATCTTGTCCATCGATAATCTTCGGCTTCCTTCCAAGAGGAGGCGGAGGACCCTTGGCAAGCATAGTATTTAAATCATTGAATAAGGATGATCGTAAAGCTCCTACACGGCTGCCAATCCCGCTTGGCTTGGGTTTTACTGGCGGCGGAGGGCCATGCTCTTTGGTGGTGGTAGAGGTAGATTCACCACCAGTTAAAAATGATGTATTAATTTTGCCTCGTGGTCGCGAAGGAATCACTGGCGGCTGTTTTGGTTCACTAGAGTCAGAAGAGCGCCGAGGAATTTCAGATGACGAGGTTTTGGATGCAAACTTGGGGCGAGGTGGGATTATCGGCTGAGGCGATTGTTCATGTGACTTCTTTGGCCGTATGGGAACATTGGGCTGCTCTTTAAAATCCTGCAATGACTTAGAAGTACCTTCACCTGCAGTTTCTGATGCGCTTGGTAAAGTAGACTCAGACTTCAATTCAGTGGTTTCCGTGATTTCAGAGTCAGAGCCATTGGCAGAGTCTTTGGTGTGATCTAACGATTTCAATGGCCGTATAGGAATTTCTGGAACAGTTGGTGTAGTATCTGGTTCCTGGTCAACTGAAGATTTCAATGGACTAACAGAAATATCAGAAACAGATGGCGAACCTTCCTCAGAGCCCTTATTTGTATCCACAGATTTGAGTGGACGTAGAGGAATATCTGGAACCAATGGTTGGCTTTCAGGTTCGTCAGCCAAGTCCGATGATTTGAGTGGGCGTGTAGGTACTTCTGGAATAGAAGATTCAGTGTCAGGCTGGTTATCAGGTTTCTCAGGCGAACGGATAGGAGATATAGCTTCAGGTTCTTCAGCCGACTGCTCCAAATTTGGTCTTTCTATAGGAGCAGAAGTCTCTTCAAGTTCTTCAGCTGACTGCTCCAACTTTAGTATTTCTGTAGGAGCAGAAGTTTCTTCAGGTTCCTTAATTGATTCTGAAGATTGAACTGGCTGTATAGTTGTTTCAGTTATTTCTGGTCCCTGTTCCTCATTCGAGTCAACAGATTTTGCTGGTCGTACAGGAATTTCAGGTAAATTAGTATCTGGCTCCTTTTTACTTGAATCTGATGATTTTGATGGACGGGATGGACTTTCAGGTACTTCCAGGGTTACCTCCATTTCATGTTCAGGCTTATCATACGCGGAAGACTTTACAGGTCGATCAGGAATTTGCGGCACACCAACAGAAGAGGATTCGACCTTTTTTTCAATCTCTGAAGATTTCAAAGGACGCATTGGCACTTGAGGGACTACTTGTTCAGTCTCCTTTGCGATGTCATTTTTAGACTTCAATGGACGCGAAGGCACCTCTGGAGGTGTATCGGGCTCTGATAAATTCTTATCTAAATCTTCATCTAAGGACGATTTAGTTGGACGTCTAGAAATAGAAGGAGTAACAGAGCTTGAATTAAGTCTTTCAGGCACTTCTGGAAAGTCAATCCCTCTTGACGAGGATCCACTAGTACTTTTACGCTCCAATGTTTTGATAGGTCTCATAGGCATATCTGGCACAATGTTCTCTGGAGAAGGAGACTTAACCGGCCTAGAAGGGATTGAAGGTATACCACTACCTTCAGTATTCTTCTTTGATGTATCAGAGCTAGTTGGTTCAGATACCGCTGTACTCAATTCATCTTTCACTTTGCTTGTATCGATTCTTGCTGGCACTTGAGATACATCCTTGTCACTTTCAGCGGATTGTACGTTTTCCTTAATTGTCAGTATACTGCAAAAACCACCAACAACATATATAATACATTACTTACAGAGGTTTCTCGTCGGACCGGACGTGGAGGAACCACTGGCATATTGATAGTTGTTCAATATTGAAATTGCGACTTGTACACTTTGTGTTGTGGTTTGTTAGGTAAGTGACCCGATCGAATAACGCGTATTGGTTATAAACCTCGAAGGACCTAAACAATGTCTCAGCCATCAAAAACAAAAAACACAAAAACAGAAATGCAGAAAAAGGAATCCGAATTACAAAGCGGCCGTTCATTGGATATTAGAAAAATGTATTGCTACATGACTAAAGATTAACCAGAGTAGTTCAATCTGAAGATATCGTTAAATACATAGTAAGAAGATCCATCGGGGATCAAATGGAAAACCTGAGAATATCTCTGAGGATTTTGTTCCTCGTCTATCAACAAATCACCAGTGACCATAACAATTACATCACCATTACCGGGTGAAGCTGGCTGGGCATCCAAAGTAGTGATTCTGTGACCAACTTTCTGGAATGGTAAACTTGTGAGTTTCTCAATAATATCCTTGGTACCTTGAACCTGAGTAGTCTCAAATGTCAACATTGAGTGGTCTCGCTTTGCATAGTTAGAACCTGCACTTTTCCTTACCGAGGGCTAATGAACTGCAATGTTTTGCACTTACGTAGAGATTCCCAAGCTGAGATCTATCAGCATCAAACTGCTGGTAGTAGAACTGAGTGAATTGTTCTAGAAATCAACATGGTTAGACCTTAGACAGAGGAAAGACAGAAAAAAAAGGTGACTTGTAATATTGTTCCTCCAAAATTCACATACGAGCCAACGTTTGGAAATCGACTAAAATATAGTTAGAATACTGTTTCTCTTGAAGCAAAAAAATGAATACACGACAAACTCCGGACTTACCAGACATTGTGTTCACTTGGTATTACCAACTGGGATTTGTAAACTAAACAAATTTGAAGGTTGGAAAGTTGTTATTGTTAAGAGAGCTGCTGACGTTATTATCAGGTTAGTAACTGTTTTCTAATTGGGCTCAGAATTACGCTAGTTTGGTTCGATCGTGGGTGCCAACGTTACCACCACCACTACTACTTTATTTAGTACCATTCCAGGCTACGTTGCTAGCCAACATTACGGGAGTTAACGATAACGTTGTTATACTAGCTAGTACGTATAATACCACCTACTTATACTCCAGTCTGCGGAGATAGACACACAGAAAAAGAGATTAGAAAGAAAGGCTGGGCACAAATTTCAAGGAAAGTTTTGTATATTTACTATGGACCAGACAATCAGTATTGGCGACGAGTTGAAAGATTCGTTCAAAATAGTGGACAACTGGGTAGGAAACGGAGTAAAATGGCTCGAAGATATCCAGGGATTTTATCGGGAGCGAGCGGCGATAGAGAAGGAATATGGTTCCAAATTAACCCAATTGAGTTCCAAATATTTTGAGAAAAAGGCCAAGATAAGTACTAATCTTAGTGTTGGTGATGAGCCCCAAGTGACTCCCGGGTCATTAGAAAATGCCTCGCTGGTTACTTGGACGGAGATTCTCAATCAAACAGAACAGATTGGCAAAGAAAGATTACGGCTTTCTCGAGAATTCGGTATCCAAATTGCCGACCAATTGAGTGGAATTGAGACTAGACTGGAAGACTTAAAGAAGCGGTACGAACATGTTCACACTCAATTTGAAGAAGACCGAGATTATCATTATAATGAATTGAAAAGGGCCAAGTCTAATTATGATGCTGCATGTCAGTCAATGGAGAACCAGAGATCCAAAACTTCTAAATCTTTTGATAAAGACAAGTCAAATAAACGAATGAATGACAAAGAGCAGGCAATGAATGATGCCAAGAATGTATATTTGGTCAAAATTAACATTGCTAATCGTATGAAGGATAAGTATTTCCATGATGACCTTCCAGAGCTTTTAGACGGGTTCCAAAAAGTCAATGAATCACGGGTCGTTATCCTGAATAAATTTTGGAACCAGGCAGTTGACCTGGAAAAGGCCAGTGACGAGCAATGTATTCAATGCTTAGGTCTTATGACTGGTATCATTGAGCAAAATAAACCCACTCTTGATACAGCAATGTTTGTGAAACATAATCTTCGTAACTGGCAAGACCCAGATGATTTTGTTTATGAACCTAGTCCTATATGGCATGATGATGAAGAAATGATAACTAATGACACTGCATTGCGCATGCTACGAACAAAATTGTACGAAGCGTCCAAACGATTGAAAGACCAAACTTCGGTATCAGAATCCAAGCAAGAAGCATACAAAACAGCATTGGAACAAAGAGATGGAACAACTACCATTGATAAACCTGGAATGTTTGTGCAAATGTTGGGGACCCATTTATCGACACTTGAGTCACTTATCCGAGCAGAAACTAATCGAACTGCCACTGAAGTTGAAGCAGAAACCATTACTATGGCCACGGCCGATAAGGACTTGTCTTCAGTACCGGTAGAGATTGTTCAAAAGAAAGGAGGATTATTTGGTCGTAAGAAGAAAATTACTACTACTACGCCGGATGAACCTATAGAACTTCCAACCAATGGGTCTAAATCCCACCACTCATTTATGCCATTTCGCCGAGGTCACAGCAGGAAAGAATCGTCTAAGCAACCCCAACAACCAACCGCGAAATCGTTGTATTCTTATACTGCACAAGGAGACGATGAAATTACCATATCTGAAGGATTGGAGCTGCTAGTTTTGGATCCAGATGACGGCAGTGGATGGGTCCAGGTTAGAAATACCAGTACCGGCGAAGAAGGGCTTGTACCTTCATCATACATTGAGGTAAATTCTTCATCCAGTGCATTATCACCAACATTAACAGCATCCACTACTTTCTCACACGATAGTGGAACATCACGAAAGGGCAAACAGGGGCCACAAGTGGCTCCTAAACGTGGTGGTCGTAAGATCACTTATATGATTGCATTATATGACTATGATGCGCAAGATGATGATGAATTAACCATTCGTGCCGGAGATAAAATTCAAGTAGTTACCGAGGATAATGGAGACGGATGGACTGTTGGCGAGCTTAATGCTATGTCAGGCATGTTTCCCACACAGTACGCAAAGCTCGTACAAGATCAATAAAGAAAGGAAAGAGAAGAAATAAAAGTAACAATGTGTATAAGTCCAATTATGGATCCCTGAACAAAGTTTTTTTCTATACATTTTTTCTACTTTTTCATGTTCTTTTTTATTTTTTTTTGCTTCTAGTATGTATTGGCCTAGATTTTTCATGAAAAAACCCACTGTCATCATGAAGAAAGAAAATGGAAATTTGGTGGAGCAGCAAATTACAGATATTTTTTTTCTCATTTAAATGTAATTTTTTTTTCAGTGGGGCAACAATTAGTCAAGCCGCAAAGTTTTTTTTTTCTTCTTCTTATTTTCCCTTCATTTGATCTATATTACAGCGTGTCATAACTTAGCTAAATATAAATGATATATTAACAATTGTTTGGGAGCAATCCAAACTCTGATACCTCTTTTCATTCAACTGGTTTGTTGTCATTCTGTCTTTTATCGAGAGAGAGAACTCACCCAGCGACAAACAAAATCTTAATTTTTCCAGGGGTAAAAAATAAGTGTATCCCATAGTTCTAAAGTGTGTGTTTGTGTGTGTGCGTTCTCAGAGAGATCTCAATAAATACACGCGCGTTGGCCAGCCCTTAACCTTCAAATTTCACTTTTCTCGCGATCTCACAAACATCACCCCCCTTATTTACCCTGTTTTTCTTTCAAGAAGAACACATCCCACCTTTTTCTACCCTTTTTTTTTATCTCATTTGGTTACTTTCACGGGTACTACTGCAAGAGTAGGGAAAAACAAGTTATATCAAAAGGTTTCATTGGGTTTGTGCTTTGATCAGGTTTTTAATTTTGGTGTGCTCCGTGCTTTGTATATCATTATCAATCAGTAATAAGTAAAGGTTCTAGTTTAGAAACCTTTTTGTCTGTGTGATTTTAATACCTGTTTGTGTACTCTGCGCTTAGTTTACACTTTTTTTCTTATCTTTCATTAAGTATTTTGGAATTCTTTTTTTCATTCACTTCGTTTTGTCGCATATTTATCTACAATGGGTGTGTCTATGTCAAAGATTCTGGTAAGTTCAATGATAATTCTTAGAAGAAGAGAATTTAGGAAAAGATCTAACGGTGTTTATTTTTTTTAGTCCAAATTATTTGGAAACAGAGAGATAAGAATTCTTATGCTTGGGCTTGATGCAGCAGGTAAAACTACCATCTTATATAAACTGAAACTGAACCAGGGTATTAATACTGTTCCCACGGTCGGATTCAATGTGGAGACTTTAACTTACAAGAACATTAAATTCAATGTATGGGATGTAGGTGGACAGGAGAAGATCAGACCGTTGTGGAGACATTATTTCACGGGTACCCAGGGTCTTATTTTTGTAGTAGATAGCGCCGACAGGGCTAGAATTGACGAAGCTCGTCAGGAACTGCATCGAATCATCAACGATCGTGAGATGAAAGACGCTCTGCTACTTGTATTTGCTAATAAACAAGATCTGCCGGAAGCTATGCACCCCAAGGAAGTCACTGAAAAGCTTCAATTGGATACGCTTCAAGGCCGTACCTGGTGTGTTGTTGCGTCTACGGCCAAGACTGGTGAAGGTTTAGTCGATGGTCTATCATGGCTTTCTACAAACATTCCTGAAGAAACAAAGTAGAATGTGATGATGCATTTATTATTATTTTTTTTGTTCTCACCCCAGCTGGAATAACCAGGAGTAATTAGTTACATATAATGAGTTTTGGTTTGTAATGTCACGAAGAAACTAACAATTTTAATACCATTGAAAAAAAAATTAAGCCTTGAACGGTATTGGTGGTTCAATACCTGCATACACCCGTCTACTGTACAACTCCAAAATTTGTTCACATGATTCTGGCAGTTCCATGGTTCTACCATCGCTACATACTTTAGTCAATGGCGGTATAACCGCGTAGTCAGGGATGACTGCGTTATCCTCTACAAACACGCAGTCCTTGATGATACACAGTCTGCTGATGCGAACATTTTTGCCAATATACACACAGGATCCAATTGAAGCAGCTTCAATGGTTGAATTTTCTCCAATATAGATATAAGAACCCATTTTAACCGGACATCTGATCTCCGTTCCACGCGATGCAGACATTCGTACTGCTGGAACAATAGAGCAATTTTGTTCCAATATACAATACCGACCAAGTGTTATAATAGGATTACCATCTCCTCGATTCAAATCACCACGTAATGTTGTACCATGCTCAATCACGCATTTCCCGCCGAGGGCAATGAACTGGGTTCCCTTAATACCATTTCGTCTTGATATCCTATTCCCGCTTTCCTGGAATGTTAGTAAAGAGCTGTAAAATGTGAATGTTGGATACTTACAGTCTCAATGTAGTCTTTGGAAGACATGGAATGGGAAAGAGTTAATTAAGGCCCATATATGCGATCAGAGCTCTCAAAACACGGAGCGCTCACATGCCGTGTATAAACGGTGGGCAAGTTTTAGTCTGTGTGCGGCTGAATATTCACCCCTTACTCCCCGCTTGATTTGCCGCGCGCCTCACAATTGTACGGCACCGTTGGTTGTTTTTTTAAGCATGTGGGCATCGCGAGCTAAAATTTGTTATGATTCGGATTAACTAAGGGGACTAAGCATCAATTTTTATTGGGTGATTCTACCACTGTTGATTATCACCGGAAGACAAATAGGCCACTTGGGTTTTTCTTTTTTTTTTTATAAATGCAAATAGGGGAAAAAAAAAGCAGTTAATTGTAGAATTGTGTATCTATACATATTCTATACATATCTTTGTAGCATCACACTACTATCATGCCATCATCAATCATGGCGGCTCGATCTACGCGTACGTATATACTAATAACCTTTATTCTAATGCCCAACTCTACAAAATTTACTTGCAACGTTAACTAAACAATTGTCGAGTGCACGTTTAAGCACGAAATTGAAAAAAAAAAAAAAAACATAGGAATGGTTGGAGTACTGAGACTTAATATTGGCGTACAGTCTTACGACTGGGGAAAACTTGGCTCCTCAAGTGCTGTCGCTCAATTTAAAAAAAACACTGATCCCAGCTTCACTGTAGATCAGGAAACTCCCTATGCTGAACTTTGGATGGGTACACATCCCAAAGTTCCTTCAGTGGATATTAAATCTGGTGAAACTTTGCTTGATATCATTGAGAAGGACTCTGATTCTACTTTAGGTCAGGAAGTAGTAGCCAAATTTGGCGGTGAGAAGGATTTGCCGTTTTTGTTCAAAGTCTTGTCTATCAGAAAGGCCCTTTCTATCCAAGCCCATCCTGATAAAGCCTTGGGCAAAATTTTACACGAACGAGATCCTAAGAACTACCCTGATCCCAACCATAAACCTGAAATGGCTATTGCTGTTACTGATTTTGAAGGGTTTTGTGGGTTCAGACCTCTGGAAGAGATTGTAGAGTTTCTTGAAACTATTCCTGAACTAGTTGAATTAGTTTCAGTTGATAAGGCTGAACAGTTCAAGAAAGTTGTTAGTGACTCATCTTCAAGTGATTCAGATAAAAAGAAGGTTCTGCAAACTTTGTTTGACGCGTTAATGAGATCTTCTGATGAAGCTGTTTATGATGCTGCCGGCCGCTTAGTATCAAGAGCTAAGGAGAACTCTTCAACTTTTGGTGGTAAAGTTGGTGGTTCAAAATTAGCTGAACTCATTACAAGATTAAACGAACAATTCCCTAAT
The DNA here is from genome assembly GCA_030574195.1 of Groenewaldozyma auringiensis. Taxonomy (NCBI): domain Eukaryota; kingdom Fungi; phylum Ascomycota; class Dipodascomycetes; order Dipodascales; family Trichomonascaceae; genus Groenewaldozyma; species Groenewaldozyma auringiensis. The sequence continues at coordinate 84,049 of JAJMEP010000010.1, forward strand.
GATATTGGGTTGTTCTGCGGTGGGTTATTACTTAATTATGTTCAATTGGTTCCCGGTGAAGCTATGTTCCTTCGTGCAAAAGATCCTCATGCTTATATTTCTGGAGATATTATTGAATGCATGGCTGCCTCTGATAACGTTGTTCGTGCAGGGTTCACTCCTAAATTCAAAGACGTTGATACTTTGGTTAGTATGCTTACTTATTCATATGCTCCAGTTCTTGAACAGAAGATGGCTCCATTGAAGTTTGACCGTGCTTCTGGTGATGGTGAATTTATCTTGTACGATCCACCAATCAGCGAGTTTTCGGTTCTTCAAGGTAAGCTCAGTAAACCTGGTCAAGTTGCAACTATTGGCAAAGTTAATGGCCCCAGTATAGTTATTGGCACAAGTGGCAGCGGTAAACTGATTTCTGAAGGTGTGACCCACGAGTTTGCTACCGGGTATGTATTTTTCATTCCACCTAATGTTGAAATCAAATTGGAATCTACTGAGATGAATTTCACTACTTACAGAGCTTTTGTCGAGTAAATTAAAGTAAAGCAAAATAAATAATATTAGTATTTTTTTCTATTACTACTGTTTGTGAGTTTTTTTCCATTTGTTAACTCTTCGGCGGATATCTCCTTGACTTTGTTGCCAAATGTTCAATTCTTTATCCCAGAACATTGCTTCAATATCATCACCATGCTTTTCTATTAACCGCTCAACCCAGTCCTGTTCACGAGCACTCTGAGATCGAGGCTTGGGTGGTGCACCAGATGCTGCAATTCTTTCAAGTTCTCTGACATATTCAGTAGAAGCTTCAACTGGTGGTAAATCTTCATCCAAATCTCTGGCTTTATTGTCGTTATACTCGATTTTGACCGTACCATCTTCGTTTCTGATGATCTTAGCAGTACCACGGACAGTAGAATTTGATGAGATTCCAGTAGATAGTCTCAAGGGCTCGACTTTCTCTGATATTCCCTTTTCAATTCCACCAGCAACTGGTTGTAAATGCCGAGCTAACCCAATTTTTTGATAGTTTTGTGACGGTGTAAGCTTATGGTCCCATGCTTTGGCAATAACTTCGTCAGCAACAATAACCTTTCGGTGGTTACGTTTAACCCGTCGTGTATTCCTGGATAAACTGGATCTGTTATGCTTTCTCTTTCGAACTGAAGTCATTTGGTACTGTTAGCTATAAAGAAAAAAAAATTGAAAAAAAAATATTTAAGATCGGTCGATCATATTCAACGGGTAGTACTGGTCGATCATATCCATTTTAGTACAGCCAATGTAGAACTAGACGTGAGCCATGTTTTACTCAAAACGGCCCAATTGACGTTAAAAATGATGCAATTGCAAAAGAAGATGGTAATTAGTAATGTGTTAGTTAGATAAAAGTGAATATTGATAGATGAGAAAAAGTATGGGTAAAATACTGCGGCTTTAGTATATAAGAATTAGCCGAGGCAACAGACAGGTTTGGACTGAAAACTTTCTAAAACTGCATGAAAACCGTTAAATACAGCTACTAGTAGGTGAATGATAAAAGATTTATCAATTTATCAATAAAAGACAAACGCCACTTGATTTGCTTCTAGAAGCACCTTAATAGTTTTCCTACAGCACTTCTACTCCTGCTATTCAAATATTGAACCAGTTTTCTTTCTCAACCCCCAAGTTTTTGAACAAACAGAAAAGTCTCCAGATAATACATTTAAGAGTATAAGCCGACTAGAAATTGCCGTTTAGTGGCCTTGTTGGTCAAAGATTAGATTAGATCCTGATTTATAACTGCGGAAGCTTAAATCTGGGGTAATCTTATCGATCTGATTCTTGGTTCTTGATTTTTGATTTGTATCGTCCAAACTCAGATAGAATTCATATGATGATACTCTGATGTAGACTTGGTGGCTACAGTGATGGGCAAAAAAGGTGTTCGAATATTTGTGGATACTACTTATACATATGGTGACAAATTCACAGATGCAATATTATACATGTCTTTTAATACATAAGACGATTAGCATAAGCCATTGGTTTTATCGCAGGATGAGGAACCGCTTTGAATGTCTTGTATTCAAGATTTTGCTCTTTACCGTGTTTGATGTTAATCAAAGCACCGTCGTTGCCAGTGGAATCACAGTAATCGGGTGCTGAAAATACTGTGATGAGTTTACCATCATGTTCAACAGAGTAACCCTCCATTCTTACTTCATGCGATCTAATGACTGCTCGTAGATTATTTCTATCACAGAAATCCTTGGTGATATCCGGACCAAACTGTAGACCTACACCTCGTTTACTTGGTCCTCTTCCTGGCTCTTCTTGAGGATCCGTCCATAATATCTCCATCATCAAACCCTCTTGGCCTGGCTGGCTAAATCGATCTATTGTTCTAATATCTTCCAAAGTCACCGTATCGTTGGAAAATAACCCTCCATGAACCACCAAGTAGTTATTTGATATGCAGGTAGCCAAGGGCAAGTATGTGAATGACTCTGAGAACAACTTGAACATAGTTCCATTGGACCCATACTTATGGTTGCATTCGCCTTCAAATCCATAAATCTTGTTCATATTGTCAGTCTCATGGTTACCTCGGTTAAGATAAAACCTATTAGGCAACAAAACCTTGTATGCATATAAAGTAAGAGCAATTTCAATTGACCATGATCCTCTATCGACGAAATCACCATTAAATAGATAAATGTGGTCATCAGAAGGTTTACCGTTGATTTCAAAAATGTTCAATAAATCATAAAACTGACCATGTGTATCACCACAAACAGTTACTAATGCATCAATGGAACCATCTTTTTCATCATTGCTAAACTCTACTAAAGTAGGCTCGTTTTTAATGATCTTCATTGCATTTTTTATAAGAGCATAAGCATACTGTCTAGGTAAGATCTTTCCCTCTTTAAATTGAGATATCATAGTATCAATAAATCCTTGTGACATATTGGTAATTGTATCATCATTATCGAAATCAATTTCAAGACCGTATAATTGTTTTTCCTCGTCACTAATTGCAGTATCTCTGATAGATAAAGACTCTAAAGCACTTGGAACCTCTTCGGCCTTGATAGCATCCTGGAAGGCCTTTTGTCGAACAAGTTTTTGACACTCAATAAGTTTAGTTCGAGCACCGGCATCATTAGTTTCCTCAACAACAATTTTGAAGTCTCTGAATGCACCTTTATGATCTAAGATAGCTGTTTTCGCAGTAGCACGACGGAAATAAGCCTTATAGTACTTGGAATTCAACTCAATAGCTTTAGAAGCATCTTGAATAGCTAATCCATATGATTCCTGCTTGATATACGCTTGTGCACGGTTCGCATAAAGGATCTCATTACTCTCATCTAAAGCAATTGCATCAGAATAGTAGTTCACAGCATCGTCAAGCTTCCCAGCTGCCAATGCCTTGTTACCCAAGTTCTTCAGCTCCAAAGCATCTTCTTTAGACATTGTTTACTGTCTGACAAATGGCAGAAATGCTTTTTTTCTCCACCAATATATTTTGTGTGTTACAAAGTAGAAATTCGAATATGCTGGAAAAAGTTTATACCCACAGTTTTGTATACGGCTATTAAGTACAGCGGTACTCCTCCATCTGCAAAAAAAAAAAAAAAAAAAAAAAAAAAAAAAACTTTAGTGTGGTGGTACGGCTGAATTCAACTTTAATCGAAACTGATATTTCGGTTGGGCTTTGATGAAGATTTTTCTCTTTCTTCTTTACAATTAGAAGCCATTCTATAAGCATTGGAACTGGAGATAATTGTTGTATTATCTTAGCTCCAGAGCCAGTAGATGGATTCTCATTTTACCCTTGGCAATGCCTTTCAATCCTGTAGTAGATAGTCCATGAGTAGATTCTTCATGGATCTTCAGGGATCTCACAAACCACTTTAGATCCGTTCTGGATTTGAAGGAGATCTAATTGCAAACTGAAGAAACTCAGGTATTATTGCCAGGGGTCATATTGATCCGTGCCATCTGTCATAGTACATTTCTCCAGTCATATTATTCATATATGAACTACTGGAAAAAAGTCTCCCATGAGCACATACATGCTGAATTACTTTCTATATATAGGGACATATTATATTTTGTGTAGTCGTTTATTTTTACAAAAACGAAAATCTATACATAACTAATGCAATTTTGGTGGAAACTTACTTGGAGTCTTGAGTAACAGGCTGCTGTTGCTGTTGCTGTTGCTGCTGTTGACTCTTCTTTTTCTTCCAAGTTCTTTTCTTTTTGGGTGTTTTCTTCTCAGATTTTTCAGCATCTTGGACGGTGCCATTTGATTTTTCCTGTTCAACCAACACTTTGCCATTTGATTCTGTGGTATGCTTTGCAACTCCGTTTTGGGTGTTTTCCTTATTATGCTCTGGTTTCTGTTCTTCCTCTTCTTCTTCATCGTCGTCGTCATCTTGTAAGAAGGATATCTGTAGTCTTGATTTTTGTACGCCTGTAGTTGGGTTGGCAGTGCCGTTACCACTGGATGGCTCTTCTTGTGGAGCAATAGATGTTTTGTAAAGATCTTCGGGATCAAGTAATGCAAGTTTTTTCGCATGTGAATAAGTAATACTATCCTCAATAACTGGACTTTCCTCACCATTGTACAAAGATCTCATTACTTGTACTGACGACGATTGACCAAGGTATATTTGTTGTAGTAAAGATTCAAGTCCTTCAGTTTCATTGGCGTTATCATTATTGGTAGTATTAACAGCAGCAGTAGCAGCATTTATCTGTCGCTTAATTGATGCAGCGCGAAGAAACTTAGAAACAACTAACAAAATCTGGTCAGTTTCTTCCGTCAGTTCCTGTCTTACTTTTTGCTCAGCTTCTTTTATATCTTCTTGATGCTTTTGTTCAATCTTTTCCAACTGTTTGCGGTATAACACATCAAGTTCAGTTAGATCACGCAATGGAGCCTCAACACTTTCACGATGATCATAAGCCGCGACTTGGTCAGGGTTAAGAGGTGGTTGATTGCCATTGTTTAGAATCTCTTGGTACTTGTCAAGTTTCTGCTTTCTCTTCATCAAATTTCTAATACGTTTTTGAATATGTTCCATAACTTCATCATCTACCCTACTATTACTAGTAGGTGTGGTCGTAACGCTTCCATTTTCAGAATTTGCGCCAGGTAATGTGCTTTTACTGGTATCTTTCTTACCAGATCTCTTCACACCATTCTTCTCACTTTTACTCTGTTCTACAGCCATAGTGTTCCTGCCCTAGCTTTCCCTTCAAATCGAAGCAAAGTAAGATAGGGGAAAAAAATCAATCAAATCGATTAAAACTGAGTTGATTTTTCAACACACAAAAACACCAATTTGCTTTTCGGCATTGATTAGAGTTAGAGTTTTTTCATCACACACCACAGTGACAGCAGCTTGCTTAGTACTACTAACACAGTATTTGGTAAACCCAGTTCAAATAATGTGCGGGTTTCATAACCTTTTTTTTTTAGAACCCCAGTAATTGGTTTTTTAATGTCAATCATTGGGGCCAGAAAAACTTCGTATAATTGGTAATTGAATGCAAAAGTGTAGAATCAGATATTAGTACTAATATCAATTCATTTTCATTTGAATTTACTTGTATCACGTGACACCCAGAAGGTAAGGCTGTGCCCATTCGTTATTTTCCCCACGTTATTTTGTAACCACCACGACCACCACTTTGAAATCGAGTTATCTATTAAAAAGGGTCACCGCACAAAATTTGTGTCTCACAAGCATATTTTACCTTCGACAATTGATGAGAAGATTGAAAATAATGAGTACACCAACATTAAAAAAAGCATTGGATATTAGCACCTCTGCCATTCAGGAGAAGCCTGCACCACTGAGTCTCGTCGAGAAGGCTAAGCGAGCTGCTGCTTACCAAGCTGTTGACGAACATTTCCCTGAGGATGCCAAAGTTGTCGGTGTCGGATCAGGGTCGACCGTGATTTACGCTGTTGAACGTATATCGCAATTGAACGCAACAAAGGGTATTGACCTTAGCAAGATTACATTTGTTCCTACGGGGTTCCAGTCGAAGCAGTTAATCCTTGGTGCAGGGCTTCGTGTGAGCTCAATAGACGAGTTTTCTGTCGGGGACCTTGATATTGTCTTTGATGGTGCTGACGAAGTCGATGATCACTTGAACTGTATCAAAGGCGGTGGTGCCTGTTTGTTCCAAGAAAAACTCGTAGGTCAATGCGCCCGCAAGTTCGTAATGGTAGCTGATTCAAGCAAGCGTTCCAAGCGACTTGGAGAAAGATGGATCCAAGGTGTGCCAATTGAAGTCATCCCCATGGCATATCCCAAAGTTCAATCTGATCTGGCAAAATTAGGTGCTTTGGAAGTCACTTTGAGACAAGGTGGTAAAGCCAAAGCCGGACCTGTTGTTACAGATAATGGCAATTTCATTCTTGATACTCATTTTGGACCTATTGAACCCGAGAATGTTAGAGATTTGGACATTAAAATCAAGTTACTCGTCGGTGTAGTTGAAACCGGGTTGTTCAATACCGCTGCTGTAGCTTACTTCGGCGAAACAGACGGTACAGCTTCAACTTTGTACCGTAAAGAAGACCAAGATGGTAATGTGGTCGGTGCAAGCAACGAATAATTTTATCTAATATTTCAAATGTATAACATCATTCATATCAATAAGTCCGTAAGAAATTCAACAAGTTTTTTCTGATCTTCAGTTAACCGTTTCTCAAAATCATCGTCTCGTATAAATAAAGGTACCCCAAGATCTTTCAGTTGGGCTCTTTGATTCATTTCCAAGTTAACTGCTTGATTGTAAACTCGTAAATCAAATTGATCCAGTTCACGCTTGTTTTCCTCTTCATCGTTTGATTCCGAGTTAGTTTCACCACCTCCAACAAGTTTCAACACACTTGCTAGCTCCTTTCGACCATTTTGTCTGACTTTCTGCCGTTCAATCACATCGTTACGTTGTTTGATCCATTCCTCTATTCGACGATCCTGGCCATGGATCATTGCCGTAATTTCACTCGTTCTGCCGACATCTGAAGCAATGTACTTGACAAAATACTTCAGAGCTTCTCTGTAAGTCTGAGCAGCCTCAGGGTTACTGGCATTTTGAACGTCCCTAATCTTATCCAGCAGTTTGGCGACTTCCGTGTTCATGGTTTACGTTGACGCTGTGTTGTGGTGTCGTCAACGTTAATCGTTTATAAAAAAGTCGATGGTAACTTATCATGCGATCTTCATGATATACTTGGATTTAAATATATCTATAACCAAAGTGATATATTTTTGGAAAGGGTTCAATAAAAATGATTCCAAGGATATTATTTGGTCAGTCATGGGGCATCAGCCTGAAAGTGCTAGCCAGGTCACAAATGTTGCCAAAGTTTGGTACGAGATCAATATCTTTTACTAGAATGGTTAGAATCACCGAGGATGAAAAACGTGCCGCTATTCTTCGAGGAGTGCAGCAAGCTCATTTCGAAAGACGTCGAAAACGGATGATAAGTGGAGCTTTGTATGGTGCCAGTATGGTTATAGTGTTTTTGGCTTTAGCATATGCAGCTGTACCTTTATACAGAGCATTGTGTAGCCGTACAGGGTTTGGAGGCAGACCTATAACCGACAGTGACAAATTCACACCAGACCGAATGCATGCAGTTGACAGGGACCGTCGTATTAAGGTATCTTTTAGTGGAGAAACTTCGCATGCTGTTCCATGGAAATTTAAGCCCGAGCAGAGAGAAGTCCATGTCTTGCCCGGAGAAACAGCTTTAGCTTTTTATAAGGCTACTAATGTCAGCGATAAGCCTATTATAGGTATGGCAACTTACACGGTTGTACCTGAAAAGGCTGCTCAGTATTTCTCCAAAATCCAGTGTTTTTGCTTTGAAGAACAAGAACTGAGACCTGGTGAAGAAGTTGATATGCCAGTTTTTTTTTTCATTGATCCTGATTTTGCTACCGATCCTGATATGGCATTCATAGACGATATTGTATTGCATTATACGTTCTTTAAGGCGCATTACGACGATAACGGTGTTTTGGAACCTACAAGAACTGTAGATGCTCCAGAAAACGCAGTGGCTCCTTTGTAACTGAAAAGGTGTATATTCCAATATTTCGTGTATATATACATATATATAAAAATAAATCATTACATGCATTAAAATTTTCGCCAACCAAAGTTCTGATTGGCTCTAAGATAAAAAATCCAGTTACTGGTCTTCATTGTCAAATTCAACAGTTATCTGAGGCGTGCTTTCGCTATGATGGATATGAACTACTCTGGATGTGCCATCATTTGTCTCGCTAGATAAACTAGACTCCTGTAAATGCTGCTCCAGCGCATCTTTTAAATCCAGAAAACTTATATCAGACTCTGCATTTGGTGGGTCTTCTCTTTTATGTACCCATCCAACTGGAGGGCTAGGTGGCGGTGATAAAATCCATTGTTTTTCAAGTTTGGGCAACACCAAATGGGAGGATGAAGAGTCAGCAGTTTCATCCAGAGCAGATGTAGAGCTGCCACCAGCTGCGCCATTCAAGTCAAGATTATTTCTAGTTCCACTACCAGTACCACTGCCAACTGTATCGTCGACAAAAAATACTGGCCAGGCTATGCTTGTGGGTATATCTTGTTTTATCTGTAGTGCTTGTTGATGATTCTCGAATATCGCAATGATCCTACCCAACCGGGGCAATTTAATCCATTTTTTTGGAACCACTAAATTTTCAACAGCATCAATAGTCCTCTGCTGATCAGTGCAGACTAAGACAAGTGTTGACGAAGTCTCAGACATTGGCGTTGCTCACAAATGTTGAAAATGCTACTTGTAAGGTGAGAAGTTGTGTACATCTGTACGTACATCTCAAATGTGTGGAGACAGTGTATACAAGTTTAACGCGCGTGTTTGTGTGTGAGAGTGGGTGTGTGGGTGTTGAAAGGGAGAGATCAATATTAATATATGGTTACATAATTTAGTAGTCGAAAAAAACCAAAGTTTTTTTAGTTTTTTTTATTTGTCTTCTTCACCTTCAGCAGCAGTAGTCTGTTCGCCAGAGGGAACAGTGCTTGAGGGTAAAAGTGACACACGTCGTTGCACAAGGTTCAAGCTTTTGTGGCGAATACCTTCTTGATCCTCATAAGGAGACCAAGACGCATCACAATCAACGTAGATGAATCGACCGGGTTCGACATTTCGTTCCATAAATTCAATACTGTTAGCATCAAAAACAGCAATATTGAACCATGAAGTTGTTCGTTCTCCGTTGCTGTTTAATGGTGAGTTAACTGCCAATGAGTATCTGAGAAGATCGCGTCCAGAATTAGTTTGTTTGATTTCCTTTTGACCAACACGACCCAATAAAGTCATCCGAGCAAGATCTCGTCGAGCTTGTGAAGTTGAAAAAGCTCTTGCAAGCGACATGCTCTGTCGAGCAGAAGTTCTATAAAGTCCAAACATTGTTGGTAGAAAGAAAGAAAATGTTCGTAAAAGATAAATGAATATAAGAACAATGGAAGAAATTTAAACGTTAAAAGGGGTATCGGACGCGTTTTAAAAAGCGCGCGCGATCTGTGGGATTAACATGAAACTCCATTGATGAACTCAACAGGAAATTTGAAAATAATTCACTGAAACAATATCCAATTAATTGAATGAACTAATATATAAACGAAACTGAATAGAATGATTCACATTATGCGAGAGTATTTAGGTTCAAAAGTGTCTTTAATTGGCTCTATTTAGTTTGGTAGATTCAGTCCTCAACAAACCACAAAACATGTTTGAAAAACTAGTCTTTTTTCGCGAGTCAACACTGGATTGAAACTGATACTGACAAGTCATGAATCTATGAATGTACAAAATATGTATGAAGGTATTTATAAATTTGGTAATAATAAAAGACCATCACGTGACTAAACCATGTGTATATCACGTGATGGGTTCCATTATCTTTTTATCCAACACCAATTTCTCTATATGTTTCTCCCTTTTAAACATATTCTTTAATGGCAAGTGAATTGATATATCTGACTGCATTTAACTTCATTTTGAATGGTAATGTTGCCGTTTTATTTCTGTCTCATTCTTATCATCGAATTCGTATACAAATTTTAAGATGGCCGTTTAATCTCACACTAGCCAAACTGGTCATACTATAGTTAGTACTGGAGCAGCGAGAGAGATATCTAAATCTCTCTCATATCAACTCGATCGAGGTGGCTTGTTAACTAATTGGATATCCAACATGGCTACCAAAAACCAAGAACGGTCGTTTCTTGCCGTAATTGGCGATGAAGATACAGTGACAGGGCTGTTACTAGCTGGAATTGGGCACGTTGAAAGTGGTGAAGACGGAGAATCAGGAGCATTACGTCGCAAAAACTTTGTTACTGTAGATAGTAACACTTCACCAGATAAAATCGCAGAGTGGTTTGATGAATATACCCAGGAACGAAAGGATATTGCCATTCTATTGATTAACCAGCATGTTGCAGAGAAAATTAGATACAAGCTTGATGCATACTCACAGGCATTTCCTGCAGTCTTGGAGATTCCTTCAAAGGACCATCCATACGGTAAGTATTTTTTCTTTCTTTCTTTCTTTCCTTTCTTCTGTTTTGTTCCCCTTAATTTATGTTTTTTCCGGAACTAAAGTGATGCTAACTATGTTATAGACCCAGAGAAGGATTCAGTATTGAAGCGAGTACGTCGTTTATTTGGAGAGTAAAAATTTGTTAGAAAGATACAAATTTATATATATAATATCATTTGATCTATAATGCTACTTCTTCGAGCCCTTCTTCATCCTCTTTTGGCCCCTCTTTCGATTCATCCTTTTCGGGTTTTTCCGCAATGCCATTTAAAGTCGACACCTGTTCTTCATCTTCCGATGGATGACTGTTTCCAGGTTCTTCTGTAGTGTCTTCAACCTCTTCATCGGGTCCCGTTAGAGTGACCTTTGGAATAATGCTTTCTGTAGAACTTCCCTTATTTGTTTCTTCATTAGGCTCATCTTTAGGCTCTTCAAGTGGTACCTCCAGTTCCTCCTTGGGTTCTTCCTTGGGCTCTTCCTTGGGCTCTTCCTTGGGTTCCTCCTTAGGTTCCTCCTTAGGTTCATTGGATTCTTGAGGCGTTTCTGGTAATTTCTCCTTAGTAGCTTCATCATCACCCGAGTCTCTCTTCGCTGAGCTAGCCGTAGTGCCAGTGGTAACATCAGATAATGCTCTATTTCTCTGAACAGCCGGTCGTCTCAAACTAGGATCAGCATTTAAATAATAAGCTCTCACCCCTACTAGTCTTCGTTCGGCTTCACAAGCTTTAACCCATTCTGGTCTGACTACAGGGATATTGAGGTCTTGAGCACGTTTGCATTGAGAACCTGTACTCTCGGTACATATGAAATGGGTAGTATCCAATTTCACAGATTTCTGTAGTGGTCGAGCACCAATATTCTTTGCGGTTTCTTCCAAATCTTCAATGCTTATCTCTGAACCATCAAGATTACCCACACACATTGTGATACCAGATAAATCGGTCATTTTATGGGTACGCACTTGTAACTCATTAGACTTGTACTGGCCAGCAGAAGTAGTGAGTACTAGATGGAAATTGTAAACTGAATCTATAGCCAACCCGGATAACTTCGTGGCGGTGCGCTTTCTAGGGGTAGGAATATCACCGAACCGTGCATTGTCCTTATACAACGTCAGCGAGATTAAATCAGCAGTAGCTGTATCAATTGGATCCCACTCTAGCACAGTACTTGTCTGAGTAACATTCTTGGTTCGTAAAACTGGTGCTTTAGGTTCTTGTTCGCCAAAAGAATGTAAAATCTCGGCCTGTACTCGTTCAAAGTTTTTGGCGTCCTCCTTTTCAAGTTCTTCGTCCCTATCACATGATATTTTTACAATAGATCCAGCCTGGACATCATTCGGTAGCAATAGTCTAGGGAACTCTATCAGATGATGGTTTTTTGTTAAAAGCACTGCTAGAGACGCGTCAAGTCGTCCGACTGTCAATGATACCGTCACCATGTTGGATACGTGTAAGATCGAAACTTCCGTGAGCCAATTCCGATCAACACACCTATACTATACTATATACATAACCTCAAGTACATTATAAACTAGCCTCAGCAGTTTATAGTCAATATGATAAAGGAACTTTCTTTACAGAAAGCACAGATCAATTAGTGAACATGTATAAATATCAAGTAATGGTACCTAGTTCCTGTTTTGTGGGGAGAAATCTTAGCAAATATCTCGTACAAGCTAAAATATGACAGTGGCGGTGTTTGTCCCGCTACGTGACTCGTTTGTAACTGCCAAAACTAAACAACTTGCTAAAGAAAATGATGAAAGGAAATACTGCTTGGTAGATTATACAGTATTCAAGCCAAGGTTTTACTCGCGTCCTGTATTAAAGCTTTCGACGCCAGGTATGGTTAACAGAGAGAGCGACGGGGGAGACCCTGATCTAACAGGTTTGGATAATGATGAATACGAAGGTATACTGGGTCAATTATTCTATTTCAAAGATCAAAAAGAACTATCACTACTTGATTCTATGCTTGAGGAAGGCCGTACGTTACGTCGGGTATCTGCTAAGGCAAGACTCAGCGGATACAGAAGTAGGTCATCGAGCGAATCAAGCGGAGAAGACCTTAGCAATGATACTAACGGTAACAGCGAACTGTCAGTACCCGTAGAAGTTTTCGTATGGAACGGGAACTCTCTTGCCGGTGAATGGGAATACTCTTTACCATGAGCTTTTGAAGCTTTTTATATAGTAAATTTACTGGCAGGGTTCGTTTTACAACATCCGTCCCCAGTCAACTTGTATAGTTCAAATCGATCCAAGTCTAATTATTTATGGGTGAAAATACTAGATCCAGAGTACGTACGAGATCTCAATATTATAATTAGGTCTCGTCGCCAAAGAAAAAATCATAAAAATGTACAGATTGATACGGCCAAACTACGTGTATACTAGGTTATTGCATACTACGCGGGTTCTACCTAGTGGTCACAGTAAATGGGCAACAATTAAACACGACAAGGCTAAAAATGATTCGCAGCGAAGTAAATTGTTGACCATGCATTCGAGAAAAATAGAGACTGCAGTTCGAGAGGGTGGAGGTGTAACTGATCCTGATTTGAATGTTCGACTATCAGCAGCATTGTCTAGCGCATCAAAGGACGATGTACCCAAACGTATAATCGAGGGTGCAATGAAACGTGCGTCTGGTTCAGACGGAGCTAATGGCTCAGGGGTACAGGCTACTTACGAGGGTATTTGTCAAGGTGTCGGAGTGATTGTTGAAGCATTCACCGATAATAAAAACCGTACAGCTGCGGATGTCAAAAGCAGCTTTACCAAATCTGGAGGTGCCTTATCGCCCAGTTCATACATGTTTAACCGCCGAGGCGTTGTAGAAATCGAAGCGGTGACTGAAGATATGACATTTGACGAGATTTTTGAAAAAGTTGCAGAATATGTTGAGGATTTAGAGGAAACAGATAAGCCAAATGTTGTGGAACTAATTTGTGGTCCACAAGAGACTGGAGACGTAGCTAAAAAGGCTAAAGATCAAGGGTTCAAAATTACTAATATTGGTATTGAATATGCTCCCACAGATGATTCGGCTACCGACTTTGAATCATTAAACGAGGACGTACAAAAGAAACTTCAAAAACTGCAAGATCTTTTAGATGATATACCAGATGTTCATGAAGTCTATCTCACACTACGATAGAAACAATTTAGCTATCTTCTCTTTTGGTTGTTATAGTATTTTTGTAAATATGTTTATATATAGAAAAAACTAACCCAGTTAGTTACAAAGTATTATCATCTATTAAATGTCCCGCACTAATCATATATATAAATAAAGTCCCTCCCATCATCTCTACCATTAACAGCTGCATGTGCATAATCCGCACTAGGATCAATAGACGGCTCTCTCTCGTAATACGAGCTCAACTCCGACCCCGACTCAGACGGAGTCGGGTAATAAAAAGGTGCTTTGATAAACGGCGCAGGCGTTGTAGCAGCATTAATATGATCATGCAAATCATGATGATACTCAGTACCCTCAGATGGCCGTAATGCCTCCCGAGACGCATACCGTCGTACATTTCGGTGAGGACGACCAGATACTATGACTCGTTTAGCAGGATACGAGTGGGGGTGTCTGTACACCTCTCTAGATCCACCGTTTGTATGTCTTAATGTACCGCCACCGCTAACTCCGTTTGAATCATGGTGATCACCTTTACCAGGGTAATAGTGCTTGTACACACCATGGCTGTTTTTATGAGGTACATTGCCATATCTTGGCCGAGCAATAGGAGCACCTGGTAGAAGTTGTCGCCGCGTATCTACAGGATCAGACATGGAGTACTGCTGTTGCTGTTGCTGTTGCTGTTGCTGTTGCTGTTGCTGTTGCTGTTGCTGTTGATGCTGGTTTTGGTTTTGGTTCTGGTTCTGGTGATGCTGCTGTTGCTGCTGATAATGGTGATGGTGATCTTGAGATGGTGCTGTTTTTTCAGTTTTTCGTCGGTGAGGCGAAGGAGAAATATCATTGTCACTGAAAGATCGTGTACGCCTCCGCGATTGGTATTCTTGTTCAGCAGTATCTTCCTCGTCTTTTACTAGGATTGTTTCACCAGGATCCACGTTTAAGTATCCGTGAATATCATCTTCTTCGGCGATGGGCCTGCCATCGTAGTATTTGTTGTACCCTTGATTAGTTTCGTTACGCATACCGGCTACTGGTTCAAAATTCCTGTACCGCACCCCGGGCTTATCAAAATCGTCTCTGGGCTGAGCACTCCAGTACTGAGTTTCAAGGTACTTTGCTGCGGATTGTACTGGGTCGCTCGCAACTGTTGAGTGAGGTCTTCGCATATTTCGCACATCCTCAGGGGTAGGTTCCAACACATTCAAAGGCGGTGCATAGTCCAAGGGGAAATCACTTGTCATAATATCGAATTTATCGTCTTCAATGTTAACTGTGTTCGACATGGGAGGCGATGTTCGGTCAAACGTGGTATCCTGCAGCTGTGTTTTTGGTTCATTGTCAACAAGATACTCGTCTTCGTCATAGTGAGGATCAGGATACCCATTGGAGTAGTAATAAGTCGCTTCCTGAGATCCAGTTGGAAGTGGAGGTGGTGGAGGTGGCGGTGTTGAGTGTGAGGGATTAGCCGTAGGTACAGCATGTTGGCTACTATGAGGTGGATGAGGCGGTGGACCAACTGAAGGAGGTCCAGCCATCATATGAGTGTTATCTGATGGTGGAGGAATGATTATTGGATGGTTTGCAATAGGCTGAGATTGCAAATGGAACGGCGGAGGAGCTAATGCTTGATGGAAAGGATGTACCTCGCCATTGTTTGCCAAATACTCGCTTGACTCCATGTAACTACCCATAGAACCGACCAGCAGTCTAGCGGTAGAAGCATCAGCAATAGCAGCTGATTCTTTTGGAATACGGCCCAAAATAAGTTCAAGTTGGTCGGTTAACTGTTGATCAGGGTCATAAGTAAATGATAATGCTGGTTCACAAACTGCTCTTGTGGATGCTTCACGGCCGGTAGATTCCTTTTTCAAGTCACGTTCCAATGCATCGAAAAACAGCTTGTCATGACCAACAGAATACCAGTAAAAGACCTTTTGCTTCTTTTGGGTACGTAAACAATTGTTTTTATACAAGAAATCAAGAAAATCAGATTTAGGGGGTTCCAGAACCGCATCAATATCTTCTTTCAAGTTTCTTAAATCCGAGAAAACTCCTTCTTCGAATTTTTTACGATTAATAACTTCGCGACCAAATGCGCGAAACCTGAATCGTAAACAGCGTACAATGTCCGTACCAGTAATGAAAAAGATATTGTTCCAACAAACACACGAAATTATTTCTTCCGTGGGTAGTTGGTACTGTTTCATGATTTCTCCCCGATGGAACCCCGTAGGAGCCATAGCCAAAAATGTTTTCACTAAAAAAAATTGTTAGAAAATATGGTAAAAGAAAAACCGTGTACTTCCGAGTTATTGATACTTACGTGAAATGACTTGTTCCAAGGTCTGTCGATACACAATTGAATTATCCATTTTTGTTGATACAACTGCTCCATGCAGGTCAATGTTTTATGACACAAAATAATTTAAGAGGGGTATCTGTGCTTGTACAAGAAATAGCGAGCGTTTATGTTATTCAATTCTAGAAAACAAAAAAAAATTGTTAGTGTCTTTCAAAAAAGATTGGATGATAATGATTTTAGAAAACACATCCAATGATAGGGGCGGAAGTGAGAATGAAAAGGAATGACTATTAGTTGGATTACCAAGAGAACCGGTCTACTTGGTAGCAATAAAAATTTTTCTTTTGTTGTTGCTGTGTAGGTGTGAAAAATTTAAGGGGGGCGGTGGTAGAAAAGGAAGAAAGAGTACAATCAACAAAGCTGCTCGATTTGAATGTCTCCAAAGGGTCCCGGGTTTGCTCTTTTCCCTTTTCTTTCCTTCCCCCCTAAAAAAAAACAAAAATAACGCGTAGCTTGCGCCAGGAACGATGTTACTGGTTTAGGAAATTGAAAAGTAGATCTGAGATCTGGGAATGTCAATTTTAAGTCAATCCCCTGTCGATCATTAACAAATTTTGAATTAAAGCCGCATTTTCCTTCTCACTTTACACGTGACTTCGGAAGCAAAGCGTAGTGAAGCATTGAACCAGATTTCTAGCAGGAATGACGTGTGGCCAGGAACAAATCTCCCTTCGAGGCTTAGAAAGGGTATAATTCTTTTTAATTAAATCAAACCTTATCAAACCCACCTCAATAAACCAGATCCAAAAGTCAATATGCCCTATCAAAAGAGAAAGTGTGTTTGCTAAAATTAATCAAATAAACTTCGTCAAGAACTTACAATTATTGATAAAAGTATGGCTTAGATAACCGACAATTTGTAGCCAATGAGATCTATATTGAGAACTAGATCTGTGAATCTGCAAATAAACCGAAGGATTCAAATATAAGTGGAGAAAGAAAAAAAAGTGATGCTGAAGTATTAAGTAGCGAAAATGAATTGAATAAATAGCGAAAGTGATAGTGATCTCCAAGATGCTAAATGCAAATGATTCTTTAGTCCTTGAAGAAAAAACCGAAGTAAAGATAGGAAAGGGGGAAATGCTGTTGTGATATGAGTTGGAAGTGTTTTGTGGAGCGGATGAGGAAGAGGGGGGAAATGTGGCTCTTATAAATGTGGACAGATATCTCAGAGTAAAAGAATTTGAGAAAGACAAAAAAATGATGGCTGAATTGATTCAAATGTAGTTGAAATACATTTTTATATATATACTATCTTTGTGAAATCCACATTATAGTAACTTTTTCATTTTTGAGTGTTAGTGGTAATAGCAGAGATAGTAACAGTGAGTACTAATGATAATAGTACTCATACTTTAACTCTTTTTTTTTTGTCCTTTCCCACCAATTTAGTTATTACATTTTTTTTTTTTTATTTTTCTGGTACAGTTCTTGAGGATTGCAAAAAGTCTAATTTACTATTGTTCTTCCGGTAGCGTGTTGCTTCTGTGCATCTATGCATACAATAAAATCCTTAGCCCTAGATCCGCCGCGAGCGTAACTGTAAAATCAAAGATCAATTTGAGAGAAGATGGTAAAAAGCAGTAAGTGTAAGTAGTGAAAATAAGAAGAAAAAGAAAACCTAGTTCATAAAATGAACTAATGTACATGCGGTAAGGCTCGGACTTTAGCTATTGTTCAAAAGGGTTTCGGATATGAAATAAACGCGTTATATCAGAAATAGTTGGTAACTGCTCGAAGAGTAGTCCTCACATCTTCCACAATGAAACACAACCCTCATTAATAAGAAGTCGTCAAAACTGCATATTCCAACATGTTTCTTCATCATTCTAAAATCAACTGAAGACAAAAAATAAGTGGTGATAGACGTAGTATACCGAAGGTATCATTTTGGTGGCGTTAACCGTAACGGTGTGTTTGCTAGTATGATGGTAATAGTAGTAGTGAGTAATTGAGGCTACAAGATTTTGACCAGACCAATAACGTTTAATGGCTAAACTGTAATATGCAGGTACAGCCAGTTAATGGGTACACCAACGTACTTATCCATGGTATGAACCTTAAAAGTGGGGAATGACGTTAAGTAATTTCATGTCTTTGGTATCCCATTAATGCGCAGGTATCGTATTCTGTTAGTTTTGGTATAAGATCCCCAATTAATGAGAATATCTATAAATTGCAAAATAACCCAATTTGGAAAAGTAATGACTTCTTTTGGGGAATTACCATACCGTTCGTGCATGTAGCGATCTCGTATGTAAGGGGTGCTTTATTCATCATCAGTAATCATGCCTCATTTTGGTCCACTTTGTTAATATCTATTAGTATACTGCACGCAAAGGCCATTAGTTCTTATTATAACAATATTAATAAATGATGATTATAATGAAAGTTACCCTGATTCCCGCTGTGGCGTTGCTTTTCGGGAAAGTTTATCTGTCAGGTACGCAGAATACTTGCATGTTCAATGCGACCCAAGCCCACTAAAATGTGAGTTTGCTAAAACCCTGCATCTTTCTAGCCATCCACATACGTAAGTCCGCAAGTAAATATATGCATAGTTGACAGTAGTACTAATGGTAAATCAGTAACATAGTTTGTAAGGACTAACTTTCACCTGTAACAATTGAAATGGTAGCTATGTACGAGCTTTGCCATAGCTTTGAATGTCTCAAAACCTGTTAGAATGTCTCAAATATTTTGCTTGCTAGCCACCAGTAATTCTTTTTTTCTATCTGACTCTATAGCTCTGGTTGCTTGCCGTCAAGGACCGTGCTTTGGATTCTCGTTCTCAGACTTGGTAAGAAAAAATATCTAGAATGTGGGGGTTTCAGGTTGTGTGAAATGTACCATTTTAATACTATCTTTGCACGTGATAATGTGCACGTGACAAATTTACGTGAGACGATTTTTTTTATCTCATACCCAGGCTTGTTCATAAGCATATCTTCGATCGAGGGATATCAAGGCCAAACATTCAATTCTAACAATACCATCATCTATAAAGCATCATGAAGCCCGTAACAGGAGTAAGTATTCCCGTTCGTTGGAAAGAGTTGATAGTAAGGTTTAAGCTAACATGGTTATAGCAATTGGGTGCATGGTTTTGTACGGTTTTATCGGCATTTGCCATTGTGATTCTATCAGTGATAGGTTTACTTTTCTTGAAAGGCCATGAGTCCATGGTTGGTAGCATAAATGACCCTGAGAATGGTAAAGTGTAAGTTTTTGATGGATAGTTGAAGATGGCAGTTCTGTGTGGGTTTTGGATTCTAACAAGGAAGGGTTGCTAAAACTGTGTTTGGCGCAGTATTAGTCTACGTTGCATTTTTTGTATTCTGCGGGTTCCAAGTCATTCTTCATCAACGGCAAAATCACATTCAAATATAGACAGATGGTTCTTGGCCCATGTAGAGATAATTGAATTTTATATTAGTTGAAGACTGTTTTCTATGAAAATTCAGGTTTTATTAATCTTGTTTTATTATATACATTTTATGACGTTATCGTAGACCCATTGTGAATGTGCAACCAGCTCTGGAGTTTTTTCTGACATATATTTTGAAACTTTTGCATTAGGAGTGTTGTTTAAGAATGAATGCACATATGCAAATATAGTAATATCAATGACATTAGGGGGTTCGGACCGATTTGATGATGTCTTAATTATTCCATTCATGATATCCAAAGTTTGATATGTTCTAGGTAAAATTTCTTCAATTGTCTGTACAGCACCACTGATTTTACTTTTCAATATCTCATTTGAATCTCTTTCAATTGCCCATTGGATTAAGCCCGGCAAATTAGCGGTATCAGCCATATAAATCTGTTTCTTGACTTGTGGACATTCATCAAGTAGTGTAAGTATCCAAGCGTCGCCAAGAGCACTGTTCATTAACGTCGTGTATACTTCAGTCTCTGATATCCGTTTCTTCAAAATCTCCGGTGGTTCGGATTCTAGAAACTGTTTGGTAAGTCGTCTTATTAACGTACCAGAACTTTTATGCACTTTGACAGTTTCGGAACTAGCCTTCCGTTTGGATTTGGGTTCATTTGTTTCTATAATATACGGTAACCCTGAATCACTGACATGAGATGATACAGATTTAGTTGTCAAAAATCCTTCCTTTGAATATGAAGGCGATAGAAGCAACAACCCTTGGATAGCTAAACATGCTGGATCAGAGGCAAGACCATCATCATTCAAATGATACACGTACAAAGTGTATTTACTATTGGTGCCATCTTCACCATCAACTAATTTCACCTCATCTGACGGTAATGTCCATAATGGGAATATGTCAAATATTGTTTTAATCACCTCGGGTATCTTAATAATCATGTTGGTTCATACTGGGGAAGTGGAAATATTTACAATGCCAGATCGGTACTCAAAATTAGAATGGGTCAACAAGTTTATATTATGGGCAAACTACGAGTCTGTCTGATACCAATATTGACAATACTCCACAACAGCTCATTTTGTCTCGTTAGGGGAAGAGGGGGAAAAGTCATAATAAATTACATGATAAATAGCTATGATTTTGGATACTTCATAGAATAGACCACTTCAACTACAGGAGAAGCAGATATTTGATGGCAGGCAAAGTACCTACCATTTAACCCTTTTAATGCCTTTTCAGCGCTTTCAATTGAATCAAACTTGACATATATTTCACCTGGTTCATTTGACATATCAATATCAATATGCTGGACCTCACCGTAATTCTCATTGCACTCAATCTTTACATCCTCCATAAGTTCGGTTTTCCAATTTTCTCCGGTGAATTTCTCTTCCTCTGCTTTGTCAAACATGTTACTCAAGACTATACACCTCGATTTGATTTCTTGATCACTTGGAGCTGCCGGCGGTTCCTCGGTAGTAAGATTGAATACCGTAAACTTGGGCCTATCCTGGATCTTGGCTCTTATATTTCTACCATTATAATCAGTAAAATCTAGTTCTGATACTGCCTTTTTGGCACAAGAGCTAGACTCGAATTTAACCAAGTATCTACCTTGAATAGACGATACTATGTTTTCAACTGTTCCATATTTTTCTTCAAGAAATGCCTTCAAATCTTTGATTTCTGTATCGTAACGCATATTCGATAATTCAATGACCTTACCAGTCTCATAATCTCTATCTTCAAACCCATTAAGCTTACTTTTCTCAACTGAAATAGAAACTGAATTTACCCACGCTCGTTTAGCTCCATTATCAACCGGTTGGATCAATATTGGAATACCATCCAGTTTTGTACCGCTGAGGTATAACGCCTTAGGAATGCTTTCAAGAGAAACAAATTCCACAAATGCAACGCCTTTGCTTCTATTCGTTATTTTATCCCGGACTATGGAAGCAGTCCATACATCTCCAACATTTCTTGATTCAAAAAAATCAACAATTTCTTGTGTAGTTAACGAACTAGACAATTGTTGCACAAATATAGTCCGTTTCTCTCGAGTCTTCTCATCGGGTCTCTCAGCACGTTTCCTACTGTAGTCACTAGATGAACCACTCCCTCGTGACGGGGACGGTGATCGTCTTAGTTTAGAATGCGGTGATGACCTTCTTCGGTCATCTTTACTTGAGTATCTAGGTGGACTATATGGCCGTCTACCATATCGTTGTTCCCTTCTATCTCCATCTCGAGGTCTCTCTCGCGGTCTACCCTGTGACCTATCTCGAGAATTATCTCGATACCTACCTTTATCGTACTTACCCATTTGAAATTATTTTCCGGGTCAAGATCTTTACCTAGAGATGTGACAGGCAGGTATGAAAATATTCTGACATGGGTACCGGTTATTAGTCTCCTTTGGGTGTTTAAGGTTTGTGGGTCCCGAGCCCAACTTGCAATGGTAGACCTAAAATTGGCCGCGCCCGATTAAACAACTTGACTGGAAATCAGCACAAATTTATAGAAATTTCGCATGAATATTTACAGTCAACTATGAAGGTTTGACCGTACCGACAACAGGTTCATTGGGGCCAAAACGCGATCGATTCACGATATAAATTATAATGTAATAAAACGCGTCGATTTCTTTCCCCTTCCTTTTTTTTTTTTTGCTTCGTGGCTTCAACCAAATGATATGGCCATTCTTTTCTGCACCGTTCAGCATTAAATCAAATTGGAGTCTGTTTGCAGACTTTTTAATGGAGAGGACTAAATAAATCCAAGAGATCATTCACCTTTTATCACCCAAGAGTAATCGTGATGACTAGTATATTAGCCGAGCTTTTGAGTAAGCTCGGAAGTCCTCTGGAAGTCTACACAATGGTGAAAAGCAGGACAGCGTGTGTTTTAGACTTTGCTCCGCATTGTTGTTGAAGTTCATAATTGTCGGGTTTCTTCTAAGCCATTAGTTGGAATCGCTTTCGAAAACGTTGCGTAATGATAGTTAAACGTTACATGTAATTATTGCAGTATGGTTTCCTTTGGAACGTACAAGCAGCCGGATTCGAAAGAGATTCCATTTGCCCAGCTTTTACGATCTTCTAGACACTGCTGTATTGCTTTTCACTACAGGCGTAGCAACTAGTTTTGCTAGAATCGTCATTCTTAAAGAGGGGGTTTAAGGGCATATCTTTTCGGTGAAGCGACATTTTTCATATACCTCCTTTCTTTGATTCCGTCAAAGAAAAAACCAAACACCCGAATGAATGAAAAGTCATGCTTCATATACTATTCACGATCTTTTTTTTTCACTCATACGCAAATAAAAGACGACTCTTGGTTTATTCTATTAAAAAGATGCAAACTGGCCCATTGTTGATTGATCTATTTTTGTTTTTTATTGCTTTACTAGAACGAAAGAGCTCTGCGTGAGCACTTATACGATTCGGTCGTTGCTCGTTTTTGTTGCACCTATTCTACTTTGTAATGATCATGGATCGGCTGAATTTTGGATGTTAAAACTCTGGTCCGGTTGAAGCTATCTTCTTCTATTTACAAAAGATAAGTATCCCAAACAATGATGGTGATGATAAGCCCTTTTCTTTACATGTACGATTCAAAAACTAACATTTATTCGACGTTGATGGTTTTAGCTGAACATTTCCTCATGTCTTGTAGGAAATCAAAGCATTTTGATCTAGTATCCAAATTTTGCTTGATACAATCCTCATATGCTTTCATCTGCTGACTGCACTCCTTAAGAATCTTGATAAATGAAGGCACTTTTGTCTGTACACATTGCGATAAAGATCCTTGCTCTTTCAGACATTTGGAAGCATTGCCTTTACTAAGACATTTGTGATACTCTAAAAACTCAGAGGGACAGTACCGAGCAACCTTTAAAGTTAGTTAGCTATACTAGTAGTTTGTCCACATAGCTACTAAATGATAACTCACATCTTCAACCAAAGCCTGATCCAGTAATAAAGACATGGTGATATTTGTCTAATCTGAAAGTTTTCACTATCAGTATTTCGCTTATTATTAACTGGCTCTGTGCAGTGGTAATAATAGTTATAATAATAATAATAATACTAGCCGTGTGAAACACACAGCACACATATTTAAAGTTTGGGAAGGAAATCAAACCAACAACGTTAAATTTGATACTGGTAGAAAGTAAACAAAACTTGTCAAATCAAACTTTTTGCAAGACTCCGTGGGTGCCGTTGTCAATTTATACTTTCTTTGCATTTCTAAACTTGTAGTATCATTCTCTTTCGGGTACGTGCTTCAATCTAAGCTGCAGGATCCCAAAGCTAGTTAAAGCATATCTGAATTCCGTTATCTCGGTATTTTACTTTACTTGCATTTTACAGGTACCACTACTACAGTAATACCCCGTGGTTTTTGTTTACAAATATTTGATAACATGAGCTCGTTACGCGGATCTCGGCTATCCACCATTTCAGCTGCACCGCCGGTATCATCAGCTGAGAGTCAGCTATCCGTTGGCGATATTGTTGATATTCCTGGTGGCAAGCGTGGTGTTTTGAAGTACATCGGCCTCATTCAAGGCAAGGCCGGCGAGTTTGCAGGGGTAGAGTTGATTGATGGATCAGAAAAGGATGGCAAAAACGATGGTGACCATGCTGGTATAAAATATTTTAAAACGTCTCGTCCCAATAGTGGACTGTTCGTCGCTTATAACAAACTTTTAAAGGCTAATGGCAGGGATGTTGCAGGTGCAGCTGGTGTTGGTGCTGTTGCTAGTCCTTTGAAGACCCCTCGACGGTTATCTGCCATGGGTAAACCCCAATTAAGACCTCATACTAGTGGATTACGAAGTCCTTCAATGAGTCCTGACAGAGATATAAGTTCGTTAGGGTCTCCTAGACGTCAATCAAATCTGCATAGCCCAAGACGTACTAGTATGTTGCCTACTTCTCCTGAACAGTACCATGCACCCCGTCCATCTACTGCTGGTAGCACTGCTTTGCGAACTATCCAAGAAAGTCAAGAGCTTAGAGATTTGCGAAGAGCATTCCAGGAGCAATCTCTGAAGGTAGAAGAACAGGCACAAACCATTGCAGACTTGCAACAGTACCAGCAGGCTGGTGCTGGTGCGAGTGGTAGTGGCGGCAGTGGCGGTGTCGGAGATAGTTTAGGTAACAGTCAAATGGTTGGTGAACTTTTAGCAACAATAGAGGAAAAGGATAAGAAAATTGAGGAAATGAAAGCAGAATTTGAAGAAAAACGAAGAGAGTTTAGAAGAGCCATTGATGAATTCCAGCAAGACCAGGAAGAAGCTGCCAACGCCTATGAATCAGATATACGTAAATACCAGGCACGCGAACGCAATTTGCAAGAATCCCTCAGACTAGCTAAGGAAGAGTTGCAAGTTTACAAGCAGAATAATGAGAATGCAGTTTTGATCAAACAAGAGCTTGACGAACTTCAGCAAACAGTCACAATGTTGGAAGAGGAACGTGATATTAATAATGAGTCCGAACAGCGCAACCAAAGCAAACTTTCAAGATTAGCTGAAATTGAAAATAGGTTACTTGAAAAGGAACAAGAGTTAGCTGATGCATTAGCTAATGTGGAGTATTACAAAGACTTAGCCGAAAGTGAAGCTAATAAGAAACAAGAGGCAAGTATTCACAGTCTCGAAAGCGAACTACTTCGAGAACGTGAAATCAATGATTCATTACGTGCACAGCTCAAACTTAACGACAGTAGTCCCAATTCCTCTAGAAGTGTTTCTAATGGAAGTGTTACAGGTGATAGAGCTCCTTCATTGACCTCATCTACAGTAGACGAAGACAGCAATCATACAGGTTCATCTATATCATCACCAGCAATCACTAACCGCGAAAATGTTGATCCCGACCATTCATTACAATCAAAGAATGGAGATCTTGAGATTGATTCAGTCGTTGTCGGTGACAACGCCGTAGCGCAGCAGCAGCCTTCGACCAAGCCGCAGTTTGATCCTGCAGCTGGTCGTGAACTGTGGTGCGGGTTCTGCGAACAGGAGGGTCATTCAACTATGGAGTGTCCATACGAGGAGGAATTCTAAGTAGCTACATAATTATTATAATGATATTTTATTTTTGTATGTTGATACTACTACAGCTATTATTATGCGCTTTGGGTAGCAGATGCAGCAGCTGCTGCGACAGCCCCACTAGGAAGCTTCTTAGGCATGACAAAGTCCAAGTAACAAGTACCAAGACCAACAACAGCCGTGACCAAACTCAACCATGGTGGTTGATCATTATTGGCAGTAGTTCGTGCATCAAGGTAGTACTGAACAGCTGTGAACAGCGCAGACCAAGCAAGAATTCTAGCAAAAAAAAGTTAGCAATCCTTAGTTTCCACTGTATATTACCATTTTAACACTTACTTGTTTCGGAGGAACATAGCTGCCATTGGAAGAGTGCTGGAGAACAATGCTGGAGGTGTAGAAACCTCAATGGGTTCGTGTCGGTATCTACAACAGTTAAAATCGATTCTAACCTATCAATAATACACTCTTGTGTACACTTACGGTACAACCAAATCTGCTCGTCGTTTGTCTGCTGGTGCCATTGTAATTTGTTTCGAGGAATAAACCTTCCAATATATAAACTTGAAACTTCGAAGGATATCGATTTCAATCACCGAGCGATCGGATTATAGTGTGTATACATTTAACTACCTAATCTTACTATCGCGATACATAGACTATATACATATGGGGGGAGACAGCGAACGATTCAAAATAATATCTGAGGGGTGTTTACACATAATTTATTTCATCTATAAAGTACCAGGAAGAGTGGCATTCACTTGCTCTTGAACAGAGTTACCATTATCGTTGTACGATATTCTCAACCTCAGTCTTAGGTTCGCACCAGGTGGCCCGTTGATTCGTAATTTCTGTGTAGATGTACCTCCTGATACGATCTGTGGTGATGATATGGCCTGTAGTTGGATTTTTTGTCCCTTGGGTACCGCTACTTGCAAATTGACACCTCCTAATTCTCCAACACCCTTGTTGGAGAACAATGCAGTTATAACCACAGTACCGGGTGCTTCCTTATGCGGATCAAAGCTGATTTCTAGTGATCCCTTCTCATACACAGTAGTCGCATTACCGCTAGTCTCCACCAGATTAGTTTGAGCTTGTACGGAAGCAGCTGGCGCGGCAGACGTATTAGCAGCTGGAGTGCTTCCGAACAAGTCCAGAATATTTTGGTTGGTATTACCGGCACTTTGAGCAACCGGTGCTGCAAAGGAACTTGGTGATGACTCAACGATAGGTGTAGTAGTGGTGGGGCTATTACCAAAAATATCTGCCAGTAATGATGTACTAGTTTGCTGTGGTGCATTGTTGACTGGCTCAACGCTGCCTGACCTTGAAAGATCAGATGAACTGTCTGCAGGTTCAGCCAAATCCAACAATAAATCAATAGCTCCAGCAGTAGTAGCTCCGCTGTTACCAGTAGCACTACCAGCTGCGCCTGGACGTCTTCTTTGCGCATTTTTCTTTTGTTTTGACTTTTCATATTGTTTTGACAAGTCTTCTCTTACTTCTGGTGGCGGCATGCTCTCAAGTACTCCCTTTCGAACAGAATCATAATTGAATAACTGAACATATTCAACTACCCGTTGTTGTAAATCTATATCTAATGATTTGGCATACCGGGCAATAGTTGTTCTGATTTTTTCAATTTCACTGGGATTGTTGGGTATTCTCACTGTAAGCTTCATTAATGCATTGACCGTGTACTCCTTCACAGTGTCTGAGCTTGCTGGACTTGAAACAATAGTATCCAATAAGCCAACAACTGATTGTGGTGATACTTCAACATCCTTGTCATGATTTTTGAAATTGCCCTCGCTTAATAAAATATTACCATATTCTCCAATTAACCAAACACCAACAAGGGTCAGCCCTTCTTGGGTCAAATCCTTTTTCAATGCGGCATACAATTTTTGAACAGTATATGCTTGTAACTCAGGGGTTGTAGCAACCAGTGTCAAGAATGATGACAAGACATTTTCCTTAGCATATGATCCTGCTAAACTTAATGCTCGGACTAATGTATCAATATGCCATCTTTTAGTGGGTGCATATTTTTCAGCAGCAATAGCAATTTGTGAAACTAAAGCTGGTTTGAACTCAACATCACAGTTCTCCAAAAATACCAATAACTCTCGCACTAGTACCCGGATATTTTGATCATTGATCAATGCATAGCATAACTCCAATGCTCTTCTTCGAATAGAGATATCTTCATCTTGTAAACACTGGATAACTGTTGCTCTGTGACGCTGGACGGCGGTAGCTTCAACTTCAATAACTTTCAACAAAGTATTTAATGCAACATATCGAGTGTTATTCTCTTTGTAAGATAAGAATTTCCCTAAAATGTTGACTCCTAATACTCTGAGACCTGAATCTGACTGAATGCCAAAGATGGTTCTCACTGCTTCATACAGAACAGAGTTTCCGACATTTTTAGAAGAATCTGTATTAGAAGCTACCTGAGCAAGAATATCGCCCATAGATTCAGATGCACTAGCATCTCCTTGTCCAAGAATTCTCAAAAGTCTCAATGTCTGCACTTGCAAATAAGGGTCACCTACACCCAACACCTCATGCTCAGGGAAATATCCAGACCCATTGAGCGATTTGAGCAAATCGATCAACACAGGGATATGAGGCCGGTATTGTGGTATCAAGTCAGGATTTTGCTCACAAAGGTCACAAACCAATGCAAGGCCACATAGCAAAACGCCATGGTTTTTATCATGTAGCAAAAGCTTGCTTTTATCTATGAATACTTCTTCCAGATCTGGTACACGGTTGACTATTCTCATGGCACACAATGCGGCCTTTTTCTTCAAGTAAGGATTGGATGAAGATAAGATCCGTTCAATATCTGCAAACAAGTCTCTGGCCATTTCGGTAGATGCAATGTTAGCAAGCGTACATAGTGCCAATGCAACAACATATTGATTAGGATGACTTAAATCGTTGGATAATGAATTAGTTACCAAAGTCAAAACCTCCTGGTTTTCATCCAACAGCAACATAGTTCCAAGATAACCCAACCGCTTGTCGCTAAATCTTGACGTGGCCAATAGCTTAAGACACTCAATTTGTCCAAAATGCGTTCGTTCGCCTAGCGTGAACAAGTATAGCAGTTTCGCAACATTTTGCCGTCTAATATGATGGTCCGTGTAATCTTCCCGAAATGATGTACGAATTGCGGCACTCTCCTTCTGGATAACGGCACGTTCGTCGGCAATTGTCTTTGCAGCCCGGACAGCCTTAATGAACGACTTCAAAGACGTCATATTTTTTTCTTGTTGCACTGTGCCTTTACAGGTTGATATTTAAATAAAGGCCTTCGTGTAAAGAAGCTTTGAAGTTTACCTAGCTTTCAAACGCTTTGGAATTAAACTATGACGGTGTAATAATAACAACACGTACAATCATCATAAACTCTGATGACTAATCTTATTACTGTTTATGACTAAGCATTTTATGGCCCTGATCAGGTAAATCACGGCCCAGTGGAATCGCTGGGTACCGGGACGAGTTTATCATCCGATTCTTGGTACAGCACAAGAACGGCTGAAAAAAACAAACGATAAACGGTGAGGTTTCCTAGTTTTGCTTTAGATCATCCATTACCAAATGATTTGAGCATCCTGGGCCGGAAGCTACTTGGCAGGAACACATACACACAAATACACATCTATATATATTTACCATCTTTGCATTTCTGCATTTATTGCATTTTTTTGGGGTTTTATTGCTAGTCGGTTACAGTCTTGTCCAGTTCACAGGATCAAAGAAATTACAATAATATTAGACAAGATCAAACTTTTTATTTGTTTGCGCCTCCTGACGACGTCATAATGCCAGACAGTGGTGCTCCTTTAACACGAACAGCTTCTGACTGTGCCACTGCACTGGGCAAGCCCTGTGCGCAGATTACTTCACACTCAGGGTCTATTACTTTGGCTCTATCGCTCCAGGAAAACCCCATCTTCTTGCCGTCGCCTCCAGTGACGTCTGATTCGTATAGAGAGCATGACGAAGGAGCAGGCAATACTGCAGGTGGTCCTGATGCTGGTGCCACTGAACCTTCAGACAGCACGTTGGCCCCTGCATATGAAGCTGAGGGAGGTATCCATGAACTTAGCAACGCTCAGCGACGAAGCGAAGACGATCTGGCCCCCTCAGTTTTGAGAGGTACATTGTTAATGAAACTCACCAAGCCAACCAAGATCAAAAGCGTTTCGCTGACCCTTTCTGGCAGTTACAAATCTCTTTACGCCAACTATGATGACGGCCGAACCGGATTCTATGATACTCCTGATACCGTTTCCATCAACTCGCATACCTGGAACTTTGTGCCATCGCAATCGGCTAAGACTGCTCTTCAGGACGTTTCTCCTAATAACGAGCACCCCCTAACCAGTATTTTCAGCGACATTTATGGTGCCGATGAGATTTCTTTAAAGGGTAAAGATGCTAGTCAACTGAAAGACGAGTCCAAGAGTTATTCTGTGTTCAGTAAGGGCAGTAGATACACTCACAGCGATGAAGGAAGGAAAATGCCCCTGTTTACACCTATCGATAAGCTGAAAAATAGCAACAATAACAGTAATAGCAATCACAATAACAGCGAGGGCAGTCATAACGTTGCCGCATATGGGATGGACCCAAATAGGTCATTGAATAGTACAAGCACCGTTTACCCTGCTGGTGAGTACTTGTATCATTTTACATTGGCAATTGATCCTCGGTGTCCGGAGACTGTTGAGGCGCCATGTGGGACAATCAAGTATACGTTAACGCCCAAGGTTACTAGGCCTTTCCCCTTCGGGCTAAGT
The DNA here is from genome assembly GCA_030574195.1 of Groenewaldozyma auringiensis. Taxonomy (NCBI): domain Eukaryota; kingdom Fungi; phylum Ascomycota; class Dipodascomycetes; order Dipodascales; family Trichomonascaceae; genus Groenewaldozyma; species Groenewaldozyma auringiensis. Next base: position 114,462 of record JAJMEP010000010.1, read on the forward strand.
CTATCTACCCAGCATGAGATCCAGCTAGTTCGGACGCCGCCTAGTGTGTTGGATTCCTCATGGACGTCTTCGTCTATTTATATCTCCAAAAACTGGGATAACAGGCTGTTGTACGAGATAATGGTTCCGCAGAGGTATATCCCGCTAGGCACATCCGTACCTCTAGCTATTAAGCTAACTCCTCTGGAGAAAGTTATGGTTCACCGGGTCAAGGTTTATGCATTAGAATATGCAGAATATGGGTGTCCAGAGAACTTGCATTCGAAAGTAGTAGACAAGTCTACTAGGGTTCTTTTATATGAAAAAAGGGCAGAGCTTATTGAACCTACATCATCAGTCGAATCTTTAGCATCAACAACAACGAATTCAGGTGTAGATTCACCGCTATCACAAAGCGCGCCGCAACCAGGAGAGCATGATCATTTCTCTAAGCTGAGGAAATCAAAATCCAAGTCGTTACGGAAACAACTTATCACGGGGAACTTACTTAAATATGCGCATTACCCTGATGAGAATGGGGAATTCTCTTCTAGTTCGGATTTCTTAGCATCAAGTTGTACAAACTTGGATTGTTCGTTACCATTTATAGCTGGTGAATGGGACTCTCATGGAACAAAACTGCCAACTGACTTATTTGGATCAGTACACAAATCAGGCCCGCATAACTTGAGACCAAATGTTCAAGGGAACCCTTATATCAAGATCAAACACCGGCTCATGGTATCGTTTAGAATCTCTAAACAGGACGATGATGACGTCAAACGAAGACATTTCGAGGTCAAGGTGGACACACCTATCCGGTTTTTGTCTAAGTACTGCAACACGGAAAATACAACTCTACCTCAGTATGACCGGGATGTTTCTTCGTGGCAGCCTGCATCAGGTCTACCTAGTTTTGAGCAAGCTGTATCTGAAGTTTTCCAAACTGCCGGACCGCCTCCTGATTATGACAACGTAATGGCATCTGATGATAATAATTAATTAATAGTTTTTAATGCATGTTTTTCTTTCTTTTCTTTATATACTGTAACCTTTATACCACATCCATGTTCCGACAAGTAGCAAGGACCCGGCTGCCCAATTCCATTCCATCTCAATAAACAGCCAGACCCATACTGTGCCTAGTGGTGGGGCGCGTTTCATTACAGCATAGTACCCTTCTTCGTTCGACGTGAACAGAATGTATGTTCCTATAAACACGCTAGCAACAAAACTTGCCAGCTTAAATAGCAGCGTCGTGTTGTAGCGGTGTAATGTGAAGTACAAGATGAAGATCACCGGAATTGTCACGACGGCTTCATTGAGAATTTCCTGTGGATCCAAGTCCTGGCCATACTGCTGACGCACAAGGATGTTAAGCACAAGATTGACCGACAAGAGTGGGATAAAATATGCTGTATAGTCCAATATTTTGAAAAGCATTCGCGCCGTGGTAGTTAGATCCGGGTCGTCGTCATATGACGTGTCTAGACTTGGGAACTTGCCATTGGTGAATATTGATGTATTGTTCTCATTTTTTGATTTCGTCAGAGCTTTCTTCTGACTAGCTTTTTTCGCTCGTTGTTGAAGATTTGCTATTTGCTCAACAAGTGGCGTGTCTGGTACTTCCGCAGCTCCAACGTAGTCCTGGAATTCTTTCAGATCTTCCAGTTCAACTATACGCGGCTGTTGTTTCTTTGAGTTATTATTACCCTTGGGCATTATACAAATTGTCTCAAATGAACTTTCAAAAGTAGATTTACTCAATGAATTATAGTTGTAGTTGTAGTTGTAGTTGTAAAACAATACAATAATGTCTGTATCATATCATCATAATACTGTTATATAAATTACATCAAAAAAACTTGACATTTTTCAATTATGACATATTTGTCTGATCACTATATATATATACCTCAATAAAAACAACACACCGTTCCGCGTGGTTTATTCCTAGTACACATAATAGTAAGTATCCAAAATATAGGCCAAATATTTCTTTTTGTGCTTTTTATTTTCCTTTTTTGACTTGTATTAAAAGAAGGGGTCGTTATATGCTTATGTTTTTGTTGTTACTGGATCAAATAATAATAATTCTAGTCCTTTAGTCGAACAAACCCATACCCATATCGTCATCAGATTCTTCCTTCTCCTCTTCCTTCTCTTCCTCAGCAGCGGCCTCGGCAGCAGCACCGGCGGCACCGGCAGCACCACCAACAGCGGCGGCACCACCAGCAGAAGCACCAGCGGAGAATTGAGTCAGCAGAGCGTTGATATCTTGAGATTGAATAGCCTTGGCGTACAATTGAGCCCAGATCTTTAACAAGTTAGTTTCCACAATTCTACAAATCTTCCATAATACCAGTAATGCAAATGATAAAACTTACAGGTTCAACATCCTTGACACCAGCAGCTTCAGTCAAAGCAATGAGCTTGTCGGCAGTAATCTCGACTTCGGCATCAGCCAAAATAAGAGCGGCTACATTCAATGTTAGATAATCCCATCTTCATCCCATTTGTTCACAATCCTTTATTCCTGATCTCGTAAATCACGTACCATAGGAAACAGCAGCTTCTGACATTGTTATTGTTGTGTAGTGGTATAATAAGTTATCCTTCTGTGAAGTGAAATGTACAATTTCAAGATCTCGAAAAGTTGAGTTGGTTTTGATCCAGATCGAAAGCGGATTTTTTGGCGGTTAGGTAAATCACACTCTAATTTCCGCAGTCACGGTTTTTGAGGGCTAAAAAGCCCTAGAACCTTGGTTAATCGATCACCAAGATTTTGAAGATATCCATCGATTTCAACATGAGCACTACTTGTAAATATAACTTGTATTTTCAAATTTACTGTGTTCGCATAGCTGGTTGTTGAACTTATTCAAACCACCGAATTGGGTTTTGGGCACCTAAAGCCTTTTTGTTTCTTTTCTTTACTTTTCCTTTTACATTTAAATGAGATAAGTTACATGTACATTAAATTATTTATATTTATTACCCAATAAAAAATGAGCGACGATAATATCAAAGTGCCTGAGAATATCATCATACCACCGCCAGATATCAAATCAATTATTGAGAAAACTGTTGGATACGTTATACGTAACGGTACAGGTTTCATATCACGTATTCAAGACAGAGAACGTGGTAACACAAAATTCAGTTTTCTTAATGAGAAGGATCCATATTATGATTTTTTCCAATGGCGAATAGAAGAGCACAAATCTGGTAGAGGAGGGTCGCCTGAGGCCGGCAGTGGCGCTACTAATAATGGTTCCGGAAAATCAACATCGAGTACTCAGGGGAAAACTGGGAGCGGGCCTATTAAGCCTGCAAAACTTCAGTTTAGTGCTGATTTACCTCCGATATCACCACAAGATTATGATATTATGAAAATCGCTGCATTGTATGCGGCCAAGAATGGTCCATCATTTCTCACAGCGTTGGTTAAACGAGAATCCAAAAATTTCCAGTATGATTTTCTTCGGCCCAATCATTCACTGAATCCTTTGTTTTCTAGTTTGGTACAACAGTACAATCAAGTTTTCAACGGTCTATCGAGTGAAACGCGAACGCGAATTTCTGAAGGTTTGTCCGATAAATATAATGTACTTGTACGGGCAAAGACGCGTGCCGAGTATATAGCCGATAAAGAGGATCAGGAAAAGAAAGCTGTAGAAGAGGCTGAAAAGGAACGAATTGCATTTGCTCAAATTGATTGGCATGATTTTGTTGTTGTTGAAGAAATCAAATTCAACCCTGCAGATATCGAACAGAGTTTACCCCTACCTTTAACCTTATCTCAGCTTCAGTTTGCCTCTTTGGAACAGAAACGTAAAGGTATTTACAGCATTGAAGAAGCACCACCAGACTATGAGCCTGACGATGAGGATGAGCCTAGTAAACCTGAGCCAAGCAAAGTTGAGCCAAGTAGACCTGAACAAGGTAATCTGGAGCAGAGTAAATCTGATTCAAAGGATACCTCTTCACCATCACCTGTACCTGCTCCACCTCCAGGTATGAAGATCAGATCAGCAGGCACTACGAGACGATCCAAGCTGAATACTACCAAAGAAAAAATGATCAAATCCACATATACAGGAGAAATGATTCCGGAATCGCAATACAATGAGCATGTCAGAATAATGCTGTTAGACCCCAAATGGAAAGAACAGCGTGCCAAGGAAATAGAACGGCAATCAACGACGAACCTGACTACTAATGAAGTGGATATAAATCTTAAACGTTTGGCAAGTGCGCGAGAGAATAGTGAACCTAATTCTCAAGGCAAAAGAAGTAGAAACTGATAAATAAATATTTATTATTTGTATTTTATTCTATGCATAAGGGTCAAGATCATGTTGACCATAATATTTTACCACAATAATGATAGTAGTATCCAATATATATTTAACCCCAGGACTAATATTATTCATCGTTTGACAACGAGTCGAGATGCATTTGCGAGCAAGCTCTCTCAGCACGGAAATGTCATCAGCATCCAACACCGTAGGTATTCTCAGCAGTATTCCATAGATCCATTCACCTAGTTGTAAAGACATGTTAGGTGACACCCAGCGTCTAGCATAACCCAAGAGTTTCATCAACAACTCGTGATCAAAAGATACCAGTAAAGGTAAACTCAAAGTTTTGCCAGATTTAGTTATAAAGATTTTCCATTTACTAAATGTCAATGGTAATTCAATATCTGGGGGTAGATCACCAGGGATAATCTCTTCAATAACTTTCTTGGATCGTGTAAATTTAGATACAAATAAAGACACCCAGTCACTATCAATTGATACTGGAGACGATGATGATAGTGATGAGTCAAGCGGATTCTGTGAAGTGTTTTTATTCAGAATAGTAGATGATTTATTAAATTTTTCTTCCCGTTTAATAGATTTGAATTGGGGGATCTGAATAGCTTCAAACCTAACTCTCCCCATATATTCCAATGCATTTTTCGGAGGAATATCTGGATCAAGTGTGACTGGAACTACTTTGGAAGGTAATCCAGGGAATGCAAATTTCATCTGTGGTTCTCCACCGTCGTCGTTTTCATCATCATCATCACCATCACCATCACCAGCATAATCATTTCCGTTTTCATCACCACTATTATTATTATCATCATTTTCATTTTCATTTTCGTCAAAAAAGGTTAATTCACGACCAGCATCTTCTCCAGGTTTACCCTCGTAGTCCAGAACTATTCCACGTTCTACAGGGATGCCCGCATCGCCTCCAGGAATAGTAGTTTGGAATCTTTTAGCGGTCGGAAAAGGCCGTTCGCCGTTTTGGGATCGGTACCGTTTGGACATGTATTAGGAAAGAAAAATTAAAAACGGTTCAAAGCCGATGAGAAGGTGTGTATACTCATCGGCTTTAAGCGTCGTAATTAGGACCTGCACGGCTCGGTACCGGTTTACCGTTAGTTTACACACAAAAACTATAGCGTTGGAGTCCGATCCACACGCGCGCATGTGCATGGATGTGCATTTTCATTCTACTGTAGAAGTAAAATATGTATGTATACAAGCTGAGTCAGCTAGGAAGAATAGCAGTTTACTTACTATAGTTGATAACACACACTAAACACACTGTGTTAATGTGTGTATTTAGTCAGTTCGAATTTTTTTTTTTTTATTTTTTTTTTTACTGATAAACGGATGCCGCGTGCACACACGTACGATTTTTTCCTCCCCCTTCTACTAACTTATAAAGTTCCTATCTGCTCCTCCGCCTTCACTCACCATCTCCGATAAATTATTCATTATTTACTAAAAGGTATTCATTTTTGCCTCTCCCCTTATTTTTCCCGTGTGGCGTTTCATTTTATTTCATTCAAGCGACTGTTCACACACTCTCTTTTATTGACTGGTTTCATATTTGCATTTCTACAACCAGTTTATACTTTTATTTCTACTTTTACTGTTCTACTATCAAGAAAACAAGGTTCTCTCTATAAACGTGGGTGGTGCCGTTTTTTAAAGTATATATACCAAGCATCGATAAAAAAAGTCTACTGACTAATCCATCACCATTATCATTAAATACTAAAGAAAATGGCTTCCGACTGCTGCTACATATGGTATGACGTCTTTTTAGTTTTTCTGGCCGTTTTCATTCCACCATTACCGGTTATAGCCAAGGCTGGCTTGTGTTCGGCGGATTTCCTCATTAATGTTGCATTATGTTGTTTGGGTTACTTCCCAGGCCTTATCCATGCATGGTACATTATCTCCAAGTACCCAGAGACTATTGAAATAGACATTGAAAGACAAGATGGTCAGCATGTGCATTGTCACACGCATCCTGTATATGTTAATGTCACCTCTGAGCCAAGGTACTCGCCATTACAGCCAAACTACCAGCCTAATTATGGCGCCGTTTCATTACCTGCAAGTTCATCTAACATTGCACCACGGGCGCCGTCCGGACCTCCACCAGAATACTCGGAGCAGGCTATTTCTCCGAAAACAGTTGCTCGGTATTAGAAGCTTGAAAGCTTTTCTCCCTGGCGGATTACCGCTTTATATTATGTTATTTATGTATATGACAATAGATTAATTATTAATAGTAGTTGTCATCTGATTCATGTTATAATCGTCATCTATATATTCGTACATAGTTACACCAATGAAGTGGTGGTGACGCTTTTGCGGGTTCAGGTCAGAGAAGTAATATCTGTTTTGAAAAATGCCACTGAAATTTCCCGCGCTAAAAATACAAAAAGTCTTACACAATGAAACATTCATTCTTTCCTCTTCTTTTTTCTTTTCTCTGACATACTACTGAAATAATCCTGGTGGATGCACGGTAGTATCAGGAATGAATCTTAGATCATTTGCCAAGTGGTGAAGCTGTTCTAATTCAGTTGATATCCCTGGTATTTCTATTATGCTTAATGGCCATTTCAGTAATCCATGCCAACCAGGCGATAATCGATCCCTAATGTGAAGGATTTCCCTGTATGGACGTCCGTCAATCCAAAAGTAGTTTCGACAAAAATGTAATGTTGCAAGGTGGTGTGTCATTATCACTAAACTGAATGGATCTCCTGACCTTGCTAATTCAATGAACTCTTCATCAACAATCATTTGCCAACCTACTAATGGTCCTTTATGTTTCAGAAAAAATGCATTTTGAAACTCCAATTCCATTGCCTTGATAGCATCTCGATAAATATTTACATTTGGTCCATTATCCCAAAAATCACATATCCTATACAACCATTCAATGATTTCAAACTTCATATTAGGATCTAGTATTTCTGGACTATTATCCAATAATATACTGGAACGAGATTTCATGAACAGTTCAGTGTTATGCGTAGCCAGTAATCTAGGTCCTCTGGTGGTTCCAATTAGTTCAGGAGTGCCAGTGACCGGCGATAGTAATGGTAAATATTCTTGGAAAACAAATGACAAAATCATCAAAAAAATGCTGGTTAAAAATGATGTTTCAATTGATAAAACCGTGGAGTTGAAAATGTACTCATATGACATGGCACTCGCCGAATGGAAGTACTTGTCAGATGCATATTTCCTACACTTATCTTCACCAGTCAAATAATCCAAATGTAATGCAGATGTTGCTAATAAAACATCCATCAAATTAGGATGTGAAAATGCTAACTTGGGAACATAACATCTCCAAAAATCTCGTTGCAGCTCTGTTCCAAATATTATAATCTTTTCAACATTAACCGTGAAATGATGAATAAGTTCAAGTTCAAAGTATGATGAACCAATCTCTTGGCGTCCTAATTCAAACATCCATTCGTAAGCTGAAATACTTGGAGGCTTCATCATATTTGTATCCACCATACTATTACCAACTCCCATAGGTGCATACCCTGTGAAAAAATCAGAGTTAACCTCATTAGTCTTGATAAACTCTCGTTCTTCAATATTTTCAGATTCTGTACTTTTAGTGGGAGATATGATCAGTTTTGTTGTGGTTGTTGTGGTTGTTGATGACGAAGTTGAAGATGGATCAACATTAATCTCATTAACCGAACCAGCTCTTGCCTTGGATTTTGATTTCTTCACGGTAACAACTGGAGGATAAATACACTCCTTGTTACCTTTGGTGCATTTACCACATATAGGTCTTGCTTCATCGCACTTGACTCGTATTTTTTTACATGCAAGACATCCATTTCTAGACTTGGAATGCCTTCTTCGTCCCTTTTTCGCCTTGGGGGATACTGATCCACCTTTTTCTATAATAGGCGATAAATCAGCCTGTTCTTCATAGGGCATGTGCGCAAATAGGTTCCAAGCTGGCGAGCCAAAAGTAAGTAAAATCCAAATAAAAAAGTTCAAAAAAAAACAAAAAAAAAAAGCTCCTTGGCTCGTTCCTTAATATAAAGTCACACAAAATGCCTCAGTAACGTGTAGAGAATTGTATTTGCTTTTCTCAAAAATTCATTAGTTGGAGCTCCGAGTAAACAAACCTTAACACGGGAATAAATTAACAGAGCCGGAAAATTCAAAACAATAACGTTCGAGGAAAATAAAATTGAAAAATAAAAACAACTCCTCCGCGACCAAATGAAATGCAAATATGCAGTCCTAAAGCATATGGGTTTCTTTCTGTTTGTTACTCTCCTAAACTTTGTGCAAAAGCGTGGTTCAAACTAGTCGTGTCAGTATAAAAATTGTATCACAAACAAGAAATATAACTGAAACCAATGTGTATATATTAGGACCCGGATGAATTAGTGTTAACACAATAATAAAATAAAATGATTACCCAAGTGGACCTTTTTTAAAACCAAAATGCAAAATCTGTGAACAAAAGGGAAATGATAAAATTGAACAAACCCTACCCGGAAAAACACAACCTTTAAAAAGAAATAAAATAAAAAAAGAAGCCGTATAAAAAAGGGTCCTTTTAATATAATGATACTAATAAAATAATAAAAAAAAACAGCAACGGATGCCGATGCACGATAATACTATTATCTCTCTTGAAATCGAAGACGTCTTGTATATCCACCTATCACAAGTGATACAGTATAGAAAATGATGGAGAGAAACACCTGGGAAAAAAATGACTGCAAAAGACCAAGAAACTGTGATAATCAGGAACAAAATAAAAAAAGTAATGCGACTGCGGTCAAATCCGCGATAGATCATAGATCTCTCTAGTTTACTTTACCCGGACACAAATTTCTTGTCTTTAATTCAGTGCTAACCCACATGGCAAGAGAAAAAAAAAATTTTTTGCATACATCTCTTGTCATCACTAGTACTGAACTTGCACGTTACACCGCCTGTATCCTGGTGTCGTATGTAACTATTAAGCCAAGGAAAAATTGCATCCATTGTGAATCCAAAATGTAATGTCACAGATAGCAACCTCTAAAACTAGAGCACGGCTATCGCATTACACCGATAAATTCGATACACTAGTAATAATAATTTTCCACCATCACTGATTTACCACAATAACCCATGAGCCCACGTGACAACTCTAAAAATTTCTCCGACCACACATACGCACGCACACACGCACATATTACCAGTAACATAGTAGTGTAACCTCATCATACTGCAGTAGTAGAAAACGTCTTTAACGTTTAGCCTTACATTATTCCTCTAGCCGGTCATTCTCTTTAACGTTACATGACAACAGATACTGTTGTAAATTTCGTTCTTCATCTTTTTCCTAGTGCCCTACACTGAACTGGATGTAGATCATTTAATTCTATCATTGTTCAGATGCTGCGGATAGTGAGTGGGAGGAAAAAAAAGCCGAGTATCAATATGAGGGATAAGCACTGTAGTTATACTCGCAACGACCTCAGAATTACACAAGATCCAGCTCTTTGAATGCAAGTGAGACGGGCCGTGAAATGCAGATTTATACAGATATATATACATTTGAGATAGATTTGGCCCGATAAATCCAACAGATCAAAATTCGTAATGAGAATCGTACCAGCAGTAGTACCATGCAATCGGATCCAGTGTGTTACGATCCTTCGTAATATGGGTTTCGTATCACTTAGTTATACGCGATAAATCGTATAATACTGCATGCCTCATTGCAATTAAAGATTGCCAATATTGTTGTTGAAGACATATGCGCGCTTAAAGGAATATACCACTAATGCCAATTTACTACCGGATCGTACTCATTAAGGTCCCTAAACAACAACTGCAATAATGGTCAATGAATATTTTTTGTTCAGCACTTATCATGATGATCTGTGGTCTGAGATCCGCTGATTCTTATACCACAGACCTGTAATGGTAGGCGGGGGAATGCCGCCCTGGTCAGCTACAGGCGCATCAAACTGTAATATCACATTATTGTTGTACTGTCGATCGTATCTCAAGCACACACTAGTAAACGTTAGTTGGTGTACTAGTTGTACATGGTAGTACATGGCAGTACATAATAGCATTAACTATTGGTCAAAATCTTAGTGCAGCATTTGAATGCCCCTTAAATTTAATAGGAAACCCATGAATAAAATCATCTTTTTTCTCCACATATATACGCTCAAAGCGACTTGATATGAAAAGTCACAGGAGTAAAATAATCAAAAGGAAAACCCCGCTATAACCGTTATCATAACTAGAGCATCATGGGTGGGGAACTGTTTTGATGGTTTTTGCAAACAACAAAAAAGAAGCCAATTTTTTTTCAAATGAAAAATTTTGGAAATCCCTGTCGTGGCAACCTCACATATATATATATATGTATATATATGTACCGGCCAGCTAACGGTAGAGCTAGCAATGCCGAATGCATGAATCTATATAAATTCGTATTTTATATTAATTTGGGTATCACAGTTCGGGCTTAGTGCGCGTACCGCGGACCTCCTAAAATTCACCCGTAATTGGCAGACTATAACCGCAGTGAAGCCAACTACCGGCTGGACGCATGTTCTTAGAGGATATGCTTGAGTGTGAAACAATATAAATATCGTACGTACGGTATTGGAAGCCAACGGTATACCGGTTATATATACCTCATAAAATTCGGGCATTCACACTTAATAATGTACATGTGCACATGCAGCACAGAATTAGCAGCTACAGTTCGTACGTATGTATTTATGCCACGGCTTAATTACATTTAATTAAACACATATGTAATTTGGCGCGGGCTAATTAGTTCTGAGTGCACTGCTTGTAGTAGTATCATACCATGTACTAGCGTTCGGGCAAGCCGCGGTCGTGCATCGGTATCGTAGCACGCGCACGAGTAACGATAATCCATTTAAACCATGTTGCCAATATGGGGCTAGCTTGGGTTTCACCCACCCATGGTCAAACGTTTGACTAGGAGGGCCTTAATCGTACTTTAAATTGACTCCAGTGCACTGGTGCTCTCTTCTGGTTTTTGCCCGCCGGGTTTTTGTGTGATGGGTATCGGTCGAATCTGGACCCAACTTAACCTTAGATAGTACCCACGCTAGCCAGCATGTTTAATTTACCAGCACATCTGTAGTTTATTCACCACCATATACATGCATGTACATAGTGTTAACTACCGAACAGTAACTACTGAACTGCAGTACTATAGTTTTTTGTGTGTGGATTTCTAGTCGAACACCACTCGAAAAATTCCTGTACGGTCGGACATGATCCCCACTGTCTTAGTAGACATCACAACTAATTGGCATTTTGGAGAGATTTTTTTGAACTAGGGAGCATGGAGTTACTTTCAGGACTGTTGTCTCAGACCCAGCCGAAACCACAAAGTCCTTATGCCACTATTTCCAAATTATGTGACAGACTTTTGCATTCGACCCTTCTGGAGGACCGTCGTGCGGCCGTGCTGGGACTGAAAGGCTTCAGCAGAGACTACCGTGAAACAGTTGCTGCGGGTGCAGTAAAGGGGTTACTGTTGTCTTTGCAAAGAGACCGCGAAGACGACGAAACTTGTAGAGCTACGTTGGAAACTTTACTGGTATTATTTATTCGGGAAGATGAAGGAAGAGATGCTAGATTATCTCGTACAAGAAACAAAAAGTACCGATCTCCATTAGACCCGGCTAAAAATGGTGATAATGGAATGTCGGATATCAGTAATGGTGGAGGCGGTGGTGGTAATAGCAACGGGAATGGTAATGGGAAAATGGAAAATGGGTCTGGCCATGAAGATTATATATCCTTATGGTTGACTGATGAATTTACTCAAAATGAACAAAATATTACTCTGCTAATTGAATTGGCTAAGCATGAGGATCTGTTTATCAGGTTGTATTCATTGCAATTGCTGGCAGCTATACTATCGAACCGTCCATTGAAGGCCAAAGAATGTATATTTGGCGCTCCATTAGGTATATCCACCTTGGTTGGATGTTTGGATGATTACTCGGAAGTTATCAGGAATGAAGCTATACTAGTGATCACCAGTTTAGTCGAGGATCACACTGATATTCAAAAACTAGTAGCCTTCGAAGGCACGTTTGATAAATTGTTCAATATAATTGAAATTGAAGGTGGAATTAACGAAGGTGGGGTAGTTGTAGAAGACTGTTTAGCCCTCTTATCATACTTGATCCGGTATAATGTCTCAAATCAAAACCATTTCAGGGAAACAAGTTGTGCAATCAAATTGGCATCTCTGATAATGCCGCATGATGATACAGATCAATCTAAGCGGAATCTAGTTATGGTGTTAGAGATCACTAGATTATTTGTTATTGAGTCCCATTGGAACACACCGTCTAATCAGCAGGCACTGTTTGCCGCTGGAGTTCTGCTGAATGTAATGAGACTTGCCTTTGGCGATTCTACGGTAATGACTATACGTACGTTATCTCTTTTAACGGCTGCTGATCTTATCAGGGGTAATCCAGCTTTACAAGCAGAATTTTTCGCTATTGATGTCCCTTATGTTGATTTATCTATTGCCGTTAATGCTAAACGTCAACCTGAAATTCTACCAGTTACTATCGCTTTGTTGCGCTTATCCTTATTGAGTACGTCTATCTATGTCTTTGATTTGAGAGTCGGGTCTGCGTTATGTTTGGCTGCAGCTTTCCAGGCTAATAACGAGGCGAAAACAACTTTCCTCAATGAACAGATACACGCATATAGAGATAAATCTGGAGGATTGTTGCTATCAGCATTGATGGATTATGATTCAGAAGTCAAGTGGAACCCTTACAAAGTATGGTTTGCAACATCAATATTAATGAACCTTTTAAAAGACAGTCAAGAATGTTCGGATATTCTTAAAAATTTCACTTTGAACGGGGAGGACGATATTGAGAAAGATGAGAAAGCGGAGGAGGATGAATCAGATGAAAGCGAAGAGGAGGAAATAGTCACTGCTGTACAGGCAATGACTGGTAATCTGATTGCATCAATTCGAAACTTATCAGATGATCCCAGAATAACTATAGCATACCTCATGTTGTTGACTTACTGGCTTTATGATGAGCCCGAAATGGTCAATGACTTTCTACAAGAATCCTCAGCGCTGAAATCACTAATATCTTTAGTTAACGGCAACTCGTCTAATAAACTAATTGAGCCAATGGCATCGATCCTACTAGGGGTTGTGTATGATTTCAGCTCAAGCCATTCACCAGTTTCACGGGTGGATATCTACAATCTGTTAACCAGTACCATAGGCCGAGACCAGTACGTGTTAAAAGTCACCAGACTGCGCGAACTGCCTCTTTTCAAAGATTACGATATGGTAGAGCATTTGTTCACTGAAGATAAAGATGATACAGGGTTACCGCGGGTTTTCCTTGATGCGACCTATGTGGGACTTGTCAAGGAAAATATATCGCGTATGCAGAGATCGTTTGACCGTGACCCTAATTCAGAGCCAAACTCCAAGGTGTCCTTGGAAATGTACGATAATTTACAGCTCAAGGCAAAAGAAGCCGTCACTGAGCTGGATGAGTTCAGTCACAAGCATACTGTGCTGGAAACTGAGCATGCTACGTTGAAAGTGCAGCATAAGACATTACAGCACGATCATACCAATCTAGTGGCAAAACATGAAGAAATATCAAAAGAACTTGAAACAGTGCGTGGGAAGTTGGCTGAATCAGATACTCGTGGTAATGAACTGGAAAGTGAACTGAAAGCTGTAGTAGACGAACTCGCGTCGCTGAAAACTGATTATGAAAGCTTAACTACAAAAGAGTATCAGCAATCAAGTTATTTGGATAGTTTGAAACGTGATAAGGAGAAGGCTGAAGCAGGTATCAATAAAATGAATAAAGAGCTGATGACACTCACAAGAGAAAAATCTCAGCTTGAAAAGGAAAAAAAGGAATTGCAGACTCAGACTGAGAAGGAGAAAAAAGATTTGCAAAAACAGGTAGACAAATTGCAGACTGAAAATGATAGAATTCCAGAACTGGAAGAGGTGCAAGAAAAAGTCATTGAAAAATTGAAATCAGCAGCCGGTCAGATTGAAGGTTACAAATCTGAATTACAAACTTTGACTCGAGAACTCAATGAGGCGAAAACAAGGCTGAAGAAATCTGAAAATACCAACAAAGATCAAAAGAGCGAGCTTGCCAAAATTGAACAGGAGCTAGAAGCTGCTAATCAGGCGAAAGACAATCTATCAGCGCAGCTGGAATCTTTAAAGACAAAGGGTGGAGAACTGGATACTATAAAAGAACAATTGTCTAAAGCCGAAGAAAATACTAAAGTTCATTTAAAGGATTTGGAAACGACCAAAACTGAATTAAATGAAAAGGAGGCCCAGATTTCAAATTTGAAATCACAGTTGGAATCACAAAACGGCGCAGATAAATCTAAAATGGATTCTTTACAGTCTAAAATCACATCTATGCAAGAAGAGATCAGTGCTAATGAAAAGAAGCTCCAAACAACTGATGACCAGTTACAGAGCACCAAATCAGTTAACATTGAACTAATCAATAAAATGAAACAACTCAAATCAGATAATGAACAACTCACTAAAGAGATAACAGAACTGAAAAAAGTGGCTAATGAGACCAAATATCAGCCTGAAATGGTACCCAAAACTGATATTGACGATCTCATGTTGATTCTTGCCGATATGGAGGAATCCAAAAACAAATACAAATCAAAGTTAAAAGATTTGGGAGGAGAAGTATCTTCTGATGACGACGAAGATGACGACGATGACGACGACGAAGAGGAGGAAGAATAAAAAATTGATCATAATAATGAAAATAATAAAAATATAACTAATTAAAACATACTACTTTCTAGGATCATTCATTCTGAACACAGTTATATCACCAGTGTTCAGATCAATATCACGTATATCTTGTGGGGTGATGAATATACTTTGTCTACCACCGCCGATATTATGACTTCTAAACGCATCAACGACCAAACTGAGACTCTGTGTCCGGTTAACAGGATCCATGTAAACATCAAACTCATCTAATGCCAATATTCGTGACGACATAACCAACCATATAGCTACCATCAGCGACAACTGGGTATACGATTTTTCGCCTCCAGAAAATGATTCAATGTTTCTAACTTCCTGGTTGGGACCCGTAGCCAAGCTCATATGCACACTGCGTTTCTGGAACTTCACCTCACCAGTGTAATTACGTTTGGCAAGGTTCCTTCTAAACCCTGTTGATATCCTATCAATCATATACTGCTTGTTACGCTCATGGGCCTCCGTATGTGCCTTATGAGTTTTTTCAACCTCTTTGTAAGCAGTCTTGGCTACTTTACCATCTTCTCTCAACTCTTTGACTTCGCGGATAGCTTGTTCAAGTTCTTCATCAAGAGCAGCTGGGTCAAAATCTAAAGTAGATTTGACTCGTTCTAATAATTCTTCCTTCTTGGCAAGCTCATTTTCAAGGGCTTCTAAGGGTAACGATGATACATCAATGCGCTCAACAGCAACTTTCTGGGCCTTCTCAGTGAGTTCATTTACTACCACTGAAGCTTGGGTGATGTTTGCTCTGGTGTACTCGAGTTGCCGTCGGAAATGATCAACCCGTTGGTTGACTGTTGCCCTATTATCACTTTCTTTTTCTTCTTTCATTTTCAGTCTAGAAAGCTTATGTTGGCATTTCTCTATCATCTGTCGGATATCGTTCTCTTCCAGTACAGCACGTTCTTCATCTGTTGTGAGTTTCGCTATCAGCTTTTCCTTATCCTTCCTAGCTAATTCTAACTCAGCAAGCAATCCTACAGCTTGCCCCTTCCTAGTAGTGGATGATCTGATAGCTTCTTTCTTTTCATGAATACTCTCAGAAATATCATCTTCCTCTTCCTCTGCCTGCAACTCATTGGTCTTCTGCACGATTTTATCCTCATTATCGCTAATTTTCCTATTGAGTGCTTGAGTCAAGTTTTGGAAAGTACTTAGTTGTTTCTTTAACTCTGTGATTCTCAATCCCCAACTGTTAATAGAGAATTCTTCTTCTTCAATAGTATTTTGCCATTTCATTTTCTCCTTTTCTAAAGTAGAAATTTCACTTTGAACTGTTGTATTCAATAACGAGACCGTGACATTGTCTGTATTTATAGGACTAGCCGATGATGCACCTCGTATCTTAGAACCAATCTGGAAAGCATTACCATCTTTATCAATAGCCCAACATTGTTTAACCTTGCTTGGTGCCGACGGGTACATTATTCTTTCGGCCTCTCTACGTCCCTCTACAACAATAGTGGCCTCAATTTTGTGAATATCAATCAAAGTTTTGCGGACTAAATCATTATCCGTTTCCAACAAATCAAGCAAAGTGGTGTACTGCCCATCAGGTTTACCCGAATTCACATTGAAAGATCGATCCTCGCGAGATAAAATGACCGGATGACTCAGGTTCTGCTCTTGAAGTATTTTTAGTAATGTTGTACGGTCAACAGGGTTGGTCACAATAAAAGATGACAGGGTTCTATCAAAAAGAGAATTAATTGGGTAGTCCCATTTTTCATCCTTGAGAGTGATGTATTTACCAACAGGCCCAATAGGTAACCTTTTGAAGAACTTTTCTCGAGCACGTATAGTTGCCAGCAATTGACTAGTTCGAGCACCAAATTTATCATTCGGATCCCGCCGCTTAGAAAGTTGATTTAATCGCTCAGTAACTGTAGCTAAGGTTTCTTTATTTTCTTTTAGCCTTGTTTTACGATTCTCAAACTCTTGTTCGTCTTCTTCCTCAAGTCGTTTTCTAGTTTCCTCTATTTTATGTCTATTCTCCTCTACTTTCCCATTTAACCGTTCTTCCTGGCTTTTTAATTCTTCAATCTCGGCAAGGATTGAATTTCGTTTGACCCCTGACTCACTTTCTTGTTGAGCCTTGGACAGTTGATCCTTCTCCTTGGTAAACTTATCAATTTCTTTATTAAAACGAGAAATCTCTAGTTTAGTAGATTGAATGCTTCGACGTATATCTTCAAGTTCAGACCTGACAATATTTTTTTCATTATGAATAGTTTTTGGGTGTAAAACAGCTTCTTCAAGACGATTATTTAATTCAGTCATTTCTTCTTCAAATTTTGCTCTCTTTTCGTTGATCTCATCAAATATGGTATTATCATTAGCTTTGGTTTCTTCTTCCACTATAGTATTTTCCAATTCAGTTTCCTTAGCTTTGTGTCGTTCCAAATCCTGTTCTGCAAGCTCTACTTTTTTCCATTTTAATGCAGCTTTATATTTCCTAATATCTTTCTCAACAGAACGGCCCTTCTCGTACTGTGTCAACTTCTTTCTGACCGCTTTAAGCACCTCTTGCTTCGCTTGAAGTTGGTTTACAAGATTGGCGAGATTATCTCTGGACTCCGAAAGCTTCAACGCAGTGAGCTCACGCCGTTCGTTTATCTTATCCATAAGCATACCACGCTCAAAATATTGGTACTTTTCTTCGGGTGAACTATTGGCCAAAAATGTACGCGCCGTGTCTTGAGTCAACACGGTGAAGGGATTATCGACATGAATAGCAAAATGGGTTAAAATATCCTGAAGCTCGGACTTAGAAGACGAAATCACTTTGCCAGCCTCTGACTTAATACTGTAGCTATTACCACCGGTGTCAGTGAAATAACGGGATACAACGATCTTACCGCCGTAAATATCATTCCGGTACGCATTTTGGCCCTCGTTGTGCAACACGATTTCAACCATTGCACTGTGCTCGCCCTCACGGATAAGTGTCTTAATGCTGTTACCTCGGTTAGTAGCACGCGCAGTACCTCCCAAACAAGTCGTGATAGCGGTCAGAACTGCAGACTTGCCACTACCGTTTCTGCCGACAATAAAATTAATATCCGGACCTAGGTAAACTTCCAAGTTCGCGTGGCACATGAAATTGGTCATTCTGATACGTTCAATGTACCCAGCTTCAGGGCTGGCACGCTCAGCCTGAGTCTGCGGAATCGCAGAAGGCATGTTACCTCTATTGCGCGCGCTAGATAATAAATAAATATGAAAATATAAATGAAGAAATTTGAAAGATCAGATCTTACGCGTTTAATAATGATGTAAATTTACAACAGTGTAATTACATGTTTAGAGTTGTACCGTGTGATAATCACGTGAGGATTGTAGCATCACCACTGTTTAATACAGTACAGGTAATGAGCAAGAAAGTTATTATTGATATTTTGCTTCTAACTCAGATTCTTTTAAGTGTATCATGAGACTGGATGACTTCATCAATTAGGGCATACAAATGGTTGGATACTATCATAACTCTTTGACTGCCATAGATCACTGTAATGGATCGATGGTCACTTGAGCTTGATGTACTTGGTAAAGTATACAAAGATTTCCAAAACTACAGTTACAGGCAAGTAGGAAGATGAGAAATCCTATATATCATGATACAATTTCCTTACACTTGTGTGTATACATAGTTTATATGTACGTATTTTTAATCACTCTGCTCCGGGCTTGGGTGAAGGAGAATTGTCCAACAAGACCGGTTTTAAAACTTGCTCATCGAAATCTCTGAACCATTGAACGCGGTCCTCCGACCTTGACAAGAGGCCAGATAACGACGCTGTCGACTGGCTGCGTAAATTACCGCCAGTTCTCGTGCGGCTTGTTGAACCTGGGCCCGCTATAGGTGGTAAATCATCAAGATCAGACTCCAGATCAGAATCATTTGAATCATGGTAAAACCCTCTAGACATCGTTGAGCTACCAATTGTGCCATTAGCTAGCGGTAAAGCGTCGCCAATAGATGTTTCTATTTCAAATTCGTCATCTGAGGGCTGGTCATCTACTATGCCTGTTCGTATACCCAAGATTTCCAGCATTCGAGCACTGGTGCCTCCAAACACAATGACTGTTAGCACCACCACTACCAGCACAGTTGCTCTTAGCTCGTTCGCATGCTCTCCTTCCAAACCCGCAGCAAGAGCCACACCGACTGCTCCTCTAAGTCCGGCCCAGAACAGCATCATTTGGTACTGTTGAGGGATCTCATCTGTAACAGTACCTGTTCTATATCTATGAATGAAATTGATAAAGTTCGACAGTGGGAAGACTGCTGCCCATCTTGAAACACAGATACC
Organism: Groenewaldozyma auringiensis; assembly: GCA_030574195.1. Classification (NCBI taxonomy): domain Eukaryota; kingdom Fungi; phylum Ascomycota; class Dipodascomycetes; order Dipodascales; family Trichomonascaceae; genus Groenewaldozyma; species Groenewaldozyma auringiensis. The sequence continues at coordinate 133,931 of JAJMEP010000010.1, forward strand.
CATTGTAGCGACAATGATCAAAATGGGTTTGAAACTGAGAGTATCATCAGTGAAAAGTGATAGCCCAAGATATACAAAGATAAAATTCTCTGAAAGTTGCGCAAGTAATTGGAAAATATACTTGATAGCAATCTGAGTTCTTCTAGACATATTGAAATAAGCGTAATGCTTCAAATTAATTCCACAAAACAGTAAGGAGACAATTCCTGACATGTGGCAACCGTTTGAGAAAAAATAGGAAGCATATGCAAATAATAATACTAAACAAGACTCAATTTGAGGATATCTTCTCAAGTGAGAGTGCTTCAAAACCAATGCAGTCATGATGCCAACCATTGCACCAATCAACATAGATAATGTGAAAGTCATTAAAAACATGCCAACACCTTTGAAGAAACTGCTGATAGAGAAAGTTTCACCAGATAGTTTACTGGCAGTTTCAAACATAACAATACAGACGGCATCATTAAGTAAACTCTCGCCAAAAATAATAGTATACAGCTTGGGATCCACTTTGTATGCATTAAATATCGATAAAATCGTCACAGGATCAGTGGCTGATAGTGTAGCACCTACTTGGATAGCGTCAACGAACGATATTCTTATGCCTTCTAAACCGATAAATGTCCAGATAAACAAGATAATGCCTAAAACAACGGTAGCCAAGAAAGTTCCTAGCAATGCAAATGTCAAAATAGACCCAATGTTTCGGAAAAAATTCGCTTGATGTAACTCATACCCGGAATTTAAAATAATAGGTGGTAATAAAATGTTGAAGAAATATGAATAACTGAACGATACCTGTTCTTGAATGAAATGCCCAGGACTAACTCTGATTATCAGCCCAACAAGCATTCCCAAGAAGATCGCAATGACTGTCTCATGCATCGACTGTATCCGTTTCTGCTGCAAGTAGTAACTTGTCCATAATGCAGCTATCAGCAATGATATCACAATAAACAGCGCCCAAGAGGCGTACATCTCCTCGGTTGTTGGGTCTATAGTGCCATCGTCAATATCAGGGTCGGCATCAGTCGTTTCTCTAATAAATATCTGTGCTATTGTAGTAAGCGCAGTCATCTCAGTACCGTCAATTCAACCAACGTCTGGATAAAAAACAGCCCTTTGGAGTCACCGGATAAAACAAAATATCTTAGGTTTTTCCCAATTGTAGTAATAAAATCTATAATCTTTCACACCAGAAATGAATAGATTTCTCAACTTCAATTCAAATGTTTGCAACAACCCCGATATTCCCCACACAAAGGGTACTCGTTGCAACTTATGAGATAATGTTTGACGATGTCAAATTGGTGTTCGTTTTCTCACAAACTATTCAGTCAGGATAATTACAGTACGTATCAACAAAACTTGATAACGTTGGCAAATTGTGTGTACTTGGCGGCGGCGACCTTGGTCCAGTGTGTACCTAAATAAATTGGTGATCGGGATACTCCAGCTGCTAGCTCAGGTCCAGGTCCCACACATGTGTTAGATTGGGTTTTAGTGGGCAGGCCGCTTAGATCACACGTCGTACCCTGTAAATTTATAGTGTCAAATCGATCATTTTGATTATTGGCTGTGGCTGTTGCCATGGTACTCAGACATATCGCCTTCCAATATTTGGGCACCTATAGCAAGAATTGTCCTGTGAAATAGTAATAACTAATAAAAAAGACCATATTCTACAGGGGTAATCTTAAGATATAGGATCATACCATTTGTAAAAATTTGCCTGACCGGAGTGGATGCAATTGGCAATATGCTGCAGGATGCTACAAGACCAAATAGCAAGAGAATCGTGCAAACTTGGCTTGCAATCAATGCGTACATTTTAGCAGCTCTTAAGCTTCCCATTACCGAAGCATTGCTTTTACAAGGGTTCAAATTGTAATTGGATGTCTGGAAAAACAATTAAATAGTTACTGTATGACCAAAGATCAGCACCCATTATCGTAAAACCCCACATTTCTTGATCTTTTGAGAAATGACTTTACATGAACTTAAGACAATATCTAAATATATCTATCAGAATCTAAAACTTTGAATAACTTAAAGGCATGTACATACCAAGGAAAATTCAATGTGGTGAGAAATTATGTTAAGATGAAAGGTTTTAAGAATATAATTTTATGCAAATTTAGGGCGAATATCTAATGAACTATTGTTCAACTTTTATAAATTCCATTTAACAAGTATTGCTTTCCAGCAATAATTCTATCAAATTTGGAGCCAACCAAACCAAAACTTAACATAATACTTTCCATATGATTTGGATTTTATGGAAGAAATTTGAAAGCAATTGGTACCAATATGTGGTGCAATTGAGCTAAAAACATGTCGCTAGGTCAGCAGTGAATTCTGGTCAAATAATGGGGATGGATAGATCTGTGAGAACTTAGTTAGTTTGATTCAACGATCCCAGCCAGATATGAAATCGTCAGCCGCACGACTTAAAATCCAGTAAACACTTATGGTAGCTGCGTCAACCCAACCCAGCTCCAGCGCTAACGAGCCGTACCGTTAGTACCGATCTCGGTTCGTCGACTCTGATCGAAGAGTCTATAACTCTAACATTATCATGAACGAGAAAAGCCAAGAATAGTATTACTGATAAGTCGGAGATAATGAGAAAGAACACGGAGATAATTAAAGAGAATTCTTTTGTCTTCAAGACAAGTTCTTTGTTCTAGTTTGGAGATACTTACAACCCTCGGGAAAGTCATTCTGTCTCGTAATAATATGTATATAGAGGTGGTTATATCCATCATATGACAATAATAACTAACTAAAATAAGTTAACCCAGAAGCTTTACTACTCTATTACTTTACTATTGTACCCTTTTATCACTCAACTCTAATCCTGATCAACACCCAGCTCAACAGACTCATTATCGAGTGATTCGACTTCGAAGATTAGAAAAAGTATCTACTTCAAGGCATAAAAAACACTAAGGGGCGTGCACTTCTACCAGACCTTGAGTGCCTATTTTTACTTGTGGTATTTCTCTTGAGTATCCATGTGCGTAATTGGAGGAGAAATAAATATCATTTGTTTTGGTTAGATCGCTTCAATTACAACTGGAAGAAAATTGGTACTATATCAAGCTGGATCCTGCTATATGACACTATACTTGAAAAATTATGAACAATGAGGTACGGAAACCGGCTGCTCAACAGTGTTGTCAGTAAAACGCGGTCTTTAGAGCTGAAATGGACACAAAAATGGGAATCAATACCCTTAAAACCAGCACCAAGCGGATCTGAGAAATTTTACGGCCTTGCAATGTTCCCTTACCCTTCAGGGAACTTACACATGGGTCATTTACGAGTGTACACGATTGCTGATACTTTAGCTAAATATAGACGCATGAAGGGTCAAAATGTAATCCATCCAATGGGGTGGGATGCGTTCGGGTTACCAGCTGAAAATGCCGCTATCGAGCGTAACATTGATCCGGCTGAGTGGACCAGATCAAACATTGCCAGAATGAAACAACAGATCAACATCATGGCTTCTGATTTTGACTGGTCAAGAGAATTTGCAACCTGTGACCCCGAATACTACCGCTGGACACAGCAGCTCTTCATATGGATGTACAATGAAGGGCTGGCATATAGAGATCTGGCAGAGGTTAATTGGGATCCCGTGGAACAGACTGTGCTGGCTAACGAACAGGTTGATGCAGAGGGCAAGTCGTGGAGATCTGGTGCTATAGTTGAAAAACGGAAATTAGAGCAATGGTTTCTGGCGATAACCAAGTACGCAGAACGGCTGCATCATGATCTGGATATCCTTGATTGGCCAGAATTTGTCAAAACTATGCAGAAGAATTGGATAGGGTTATCCTCTGGAGTATCTATCTCTTTTCAAGGGAAGGACGAGAAAATTGTCGTTTACACCACCAGACCTGAAACGATTTATGGCGTTGAAGCATTGACTGTATCACTAGATCATCCACTGACTGAGAAATATATGTCTACCGACTTGGAAAACTTTAAGAAAACAAAATTTGAAGAAGGCGCAAGTGATAAGTTTTTGTTACCATTCACAGTAACTCATCCACTAACTGAGAGTGAAATTCCTGTATATACCGCTCCATATGTACTGGGATCTTACGGTACTGGTGCTGTGATGGTCGTGCCATCTCATGACGAACGAGACCAGCGTGTATTTAGTGATATCAGTGCTCCTAAAACTGTTATTGAAGATGATAAATTGATCAACAGTGAAGATTATAACGGATTAACAGTAACCGAGGCAAGGGAAAAGATATCACAAAGACTTGTTGAAATGGATTTGGGACGTATTGAAAAGCGGACTAAAATGAGAGATTGGTTGATTAGTAGACAAAGGTACTGGGGTGCACCTATCCCCATGATTCACTGCGATAGTTGCGGAGTTGTACCTGTACCTGATGATCAGTTACCGGTTTTGTTACCACAAGAAGTTAAGCCACTCGCCGAAAACGAGGAGTACATCAAGTGTAAATGTCCCAAGTGTCATCAAGATGCCAAAAGAGACACTGATACTATGGATACATTTATGGACAGCTCTTGGTATTACTTGAGATACCTCGATAACAAGAACAGCTCCAAAATTATTGACACAGATATTGCAAAGTCGCAAATGCCAGTAGATTTTTATCTAGGTGGTGTTGAACACTCTATTTTACATTTGCTTTACTCAAGATTTGTGGCTAAATTCTTAAATACCTATCTATCTCCAGATTCAAAGCCTGAAGGATTGTGGGGTCACCGAGGCGAACCCTTTCTTAAACTAGTCTCACAAGGCATGGTTCACGGAAAAACTTTCAAAGACCCCCAAACCAATCGGTTTTTGAAACCAGGTGAAGTTGATTCTGATGGTCAAATGAAAGATGGAAGGGAGGCAAAGGTAAGTTTTGAAAAAATGTCCAAGTCAAAACATAATGGGATTGACCCTGAATCATTTATTTTGAAGCATGGTGTAGATGCCACCAGATCTTTGGTGTTGTTTCAAGCACCCATCCCCGAGGTACTTTTATGGGATGATTCTCAGGTAAGGGGGACTCAAAGATTTTTGAAACGAGTTCTTGATATTGCTGAGCGGGTATCTGATGGTCCGGTCAGTGACTCAATAAAAAAATGGGCCACAATTATTGAAAACGATTATGAGAATTTCACTTTTAATACTCTGATTTCAAATTTGATGAAAATGGCGTACCAAGTGGAAAAAGAGAACACTTTTGGTAACCTTGACATATTTCTCAAATTGCTTTATCCGGTTTGTCCTGTGCATGCAGAAGAGGGCTGGGATATTCTGGGAAAGAAAAAAGGGGAATCTTGGACATCTATTCGAGAGCAGCCTTTTCCCAATGTGAAATTAGAAACAATTATGGGCAAATTCCATGTTATCAATTCCAAACTAAAGAAAAGAGTCGCAATTGATGCCCCGAAAGATATAACTCCTGAAGATTTACTGGTATTAATTAAGAAAGACCCTGTTGCTCAACAATGGATAAATGATACCACGAAACTTAAAATCAATCAGTTCAAAGTCATTATATCTTGAAAGGAAACACTGTAAATACAAAAATTGTAAATAATCTTTATGCAGCATTATATTGTATATTTATATATATATAATTAATATTATTATTAAAAACTTAAATCTAAGCAGCATTCTGCCCGCCACCCTCAAGTTCAGGACGGAAGGACTTGAGAACACCGTTTCTGTCTATTACCATCCTACTTCTAATATAGGGATCAAGTTTCCAATAATTCAGACGCAGTTCATCAGCAAATTCGTTCTTCTTCTTCTGATACTCTTCAGTTTCTTCTGGTGTTGTAGCACGAACCCAATCTAAAGTAGCTGCAATGAAATTATTGAAAATAGCATGACGTTCTTTTTCTAAAGCATCCCTTGTCTCTGTATCATTTTTCAAGTCGTTTTCACCATCTACAGGGGGAATATACTCATACTCCCATTCGCGAGTACCTCCCAAATCTTTTGGAATATATCTATCAGGGAAAAATTTCTTCAAGTCCTTTGTATTTTTGGTAAAATGGATTTTGGATGCTACCACAGGATCAAGCCATCTCTTGATAATGTCCCAGATTCCTGAAAAAATAAATGGAGCATTGTGAACAATTACAACACCAAGACATTCGGGGTAATGGTGTTCAAGACAAGTGACCAAAAACTTTACAGAATGGTAATCCATACAAGCCAAAGTGAACTTACTCATATCAAACAACACACTGGCAGTATCTACTTTACCATTAAGACACAACCGAGTACTTTCCATACTATAAAGAACATATTTCTCCATAGTTCGTTCAGTTTGATCCTTGGGACGATGCTTATCCGGACGAACATGAACCAAAGGACGTTTCAGCTTATCATAACCATAAATATATGACTTACCGGTTTTGAATTGATGAACAAATTCATCGTCAGCCTTTTCCTCGGCAGTATTAAACAATTCTTCAACACTTTCAACCTTGTTTCTCCAGTATAAAGTTTCACCGAACATGAACAGGCCCTTTGCAACGTCCCATTTACGAGCTCGAAGATACCTTAACAATAGATCATCTGGATTATCAGATCTGATAGAGGTAAACAATATGTCATACAGCTCAGCATGACTCAATCCTTTACCTAAACCTTTATGAAGTCTCTCACCTTGAACTTCAGGTTTTTCATCTTCAGCTGCGACCTTCTTTTTTCTCCACCCAAATACGCCACCTTTCTTCTTCTTGGTGCTAGAAGCAACCGACTCAGTAGTAATAGTGCGCTTCATATCCTGAGGAGCATGACCACTAGCAATAAGCAGTTGAAGCCACATCTCTTTAAGACTTTCAGTCTGTTCAGAGGTAAGACTGTAGATACGACCGGTCTGGTCGGGTGCTTTTTCCTCGTCAGTCATTGTTCGTGGAAAATGTGCGTGATTCAAGTAATACAAATACTACTACAACTCCTCAGTAGACTACTCTTGTAGCCAATCCTTTGGTGGTGAATAAAATGTCCTTTGGACTAAATATGTCCGGGTCCCTAAAATAATACAAATTTGTAGAACAACGAACCGTGAACCATTAACTCAGTGTATAATACGTACCCATGTATACACACACACACAGTAACTGATCAGACGCGCGCGTACGTTAAGCAATATTGTGTTGGGCTCTAAAAGCTTATTCCCATTGTACGATATTGTACAAACCACCACCACCAACCACTACTACTACTACTACTACTACTACTACTACCACACTCTCACCACATTAATAAGGTTTTCTCGATGGGAGCGAAAATTCAGGGGTCTGCTAGTGTACACACACACACACGTACACAAAGCCAGGGCCAATTTGACTAGTGTAACGAGTTGCCAAGAATCCACTGGCGCACTGATTTAAATGATACTGGGCTATTGAAAAATAGAATCTATTATTTTGAAGTCATTTATTAATTGAGTAAAAATTTACTTGCTTATTTGTAACGTAGAGAAAAAAAACGCTGGACGTAGCATTACGTGTCAGAGGGGAATGATATTCCCATATGAAATTTGACCAGAGTGGTTGTTGATGTTGGGCCGGAATGAGCGAACTGCAGCTCGGCCTATATGGTGGTGTGGCGGTGGAGGAATCTGAAAGCTGGTAGAATCATGCCATGTGAAATTCAAGTCGGCAACGTCATCAACATCAAGCGTACCTTTATTTTTTTTTGTTGTATTTATTTACGTTAACTGATCAACTAAAATTGGTACGAAATCTTGCTACACCACAGTAACCAGTTTTCACTGATTTTTACTTCCACGTTAGAGCACACCCTGAAACTTTGCACGTTAAAAGGTTTGTATTTTTTTTTTTTTTTTTTTTCCCTTTAATTTTTTTCTTTTTATAATTTTTTTTTTAATTACAACCCCCTCATTTCCACACCACTTTCTTTAAAGAATGTCAGCGGCTCGTCCAATCGTTGTATCCGGCCCGTCTGGAACGGGTAAGTCTACACTTCTGAAGAGACTTTTTAAGGATTACCCTGACAAGTTTGGGTTCTCTGTTTCGCATACTACTCGATCTCCACGAGCTGGTGAACAGAATGGTAAAGACTACAATTTCGTGACCAGAGAGGAATTCCAGAAGCTTGTTGACGAGAATAAGTTCATTGAATGGGCTAAATTCTCAGGCAATTGTTATGGAACCACTGTAGATGCCGTTAAGAAGGTTTTGGCAGATGGTAAATTGTGCATTTTGGATATTGATATGCAAGGAGTAAAGTCAGTTAAAAACACCGATCTCAACGCCAAATTTTTGTTCATTGCCCCTCCATCGTTGGAAATTCTTAGACAGAGACTGGAATCTCGAGGCACTGAGACCCAGGAGTCAATTGAAGCAAGAATGAAGCAAGCAGAGGTCGAAATGGACTACGCTAGTGAAGGTCATCATGATCAAACTATTGTCAATGACGATCTTGAAAAGGCCTATGCCGAGCTGATTAAATTTGTTCTTCCTTAATTAGGAGGATAAATATTTGATACGAGATTTATGATTTTTGGCTATATCCACCACTAAAGAAAAAGATAACACTATTAATAATAATATCTAATTATAATAAAAATAATAATAGTAAAAATAATGTTGATATATGACCACATATTTTTTTGAAACTCTTGAGCGCGTTTTAACTGATACCGACTGATACGATACACGCATCTCTGGATCGTTGATAGGGAAAATAGGGTCAAAACTGACGTAAAGTTTCACACTACGCAGAATAAAAAAATTGGAAAAATATTGGAAAAATAAAAAAAATTATAGTGGTATAATATAGTATGATCGTATCATGTCCCTGCCGATTCTAATCTAGCATTCGTGCGTACTATTAATATTTGCCTCTGAATTTGAAGTCTCGGATTCATATAATATACACTTTTGGCTATTTTAACTACTGGAAAAAAGGTACTGTTATTATTTACCATTCACCATGTTGCCTTCATCTGAGCCGGAGATGGAGAAGGTCTCTGCCAAAATCATGAGGAAATCTAAAGAGCAACCGTTAGTCCCGATAGGTATTGCAATGACCAGTGGCGCACTTTATCTTGCAGGTCGAGCATTAAGACAGGGCCAATCACGACTAGCCAATTCAATGTTCATCTGGCGTGTTGTTTTCCAAGCTTTCACAGTTGCTGCTTTAGTAGGAGGTGGTTATTATTACGGTAGAAACCCTACGCATGTTGACCGACAAACTGCTTTGATGAATACTGCAAAAGAAAGAGAGACTTTGTGGATACAAGAATTGGAACGAATTGACGAAGAACAAAAGGAAAGAGAGGAAAGGTCAAGACGATTTAGGGAGGCTAAAAAATGATTGACAATTTTGTTCGTTCACATATGAAGTGTATTCATCGCCAGATGATCCAAATTGAATAACTTTATGGCGGTCCCAAGGTTGTTTACCTCTAGCGAATTTACCCCATTTTTCTTGTACATTTTTTATTAGCTTGCGCTGACTAGCAGTAGGATTAGAAATTCCAAACACCACTTTGAGATCATCTTCATGACAAACCGTATTATCGTTGGTGCACAATGGTTCTCCAGTCGTGTAAGTTATACCTTGGGTTAGCTCATACCGATAAGCATCGCCATAAGCAACAGCTACTTGCTGCATAGGACACGAAAAAACATATTCAGTGGCGATAGCTACTAACCTCTCTCGATAATCAGCATAATTGTAAAGATTAACAACCTGTGTAGCTGTTTCTTCGCCAAGTTCTTGAGTTAACGCTGCAACATAGTACTCATATGGAATCTCTATCGGGAATAAAGATCCTATACTTTGTCCCATTTCGTCTTTGTTGAATCCCATGATGACTGGAACAGGGTTCTCCACCCCTGTCCCTTCAATTACTTGAGTAACAAAATCACTGGCAATGTAATCGCCAATATTAGGACCAAATGGATAAGTAGGGTTGATCTCGGGAGATAGGCTCGTGATGCTTTGATATAAGCCAATCTGAGCAGTCAAAATATCTGTCAGGCTGGCATTATTCACGTTGGACACCTGAGAACTGATGAAATCAAAGATAGATTCAGATGCATTGACACTGTTAGCAGTATACAACATTGGATCGCTTTGGAGGATAGCACGATTGAAGAGTCCTCTAAAATAACTTGATCCGAGAAGTGACCTGACAAGAGTAGCACCAGAACTTTCACCAAAAATAGTGATTTGTTCAGGGTCGCCGTTGAATGCTGCACTATTCTTTTTGATCCATTCTAAGGCAGTTAAAACATCTCCAACAGCAAAATTGGTCTGTCCTTCATTGGTTCTCAGGAACCCCAAAACACCTAGCCTGTAATTAAGTGTTATAACAATCACATCTGCATCCTCTGCTAGCATAGAGCCGTCAAAATCAGCGCTCCCACCTTGGATGAATGATCCACCATGAAGAAAAACCATAATAGGTAGCTGGTGGTTGGGCATTTTGGTCCACCACCATTTAGGTCCATAGATATTTAAATACAAACAATCTTCATTGATATTTGTCTGACCCAATTGAGGACAGTACGGAGGCAGCTGAGTACCGTTAATTGGTTCTGAGCTTTCTGATCCTGGTGACCATATTGTACTATGAGTTAAACGCGTCGGTTTCGCGTATGGGATCGACAGAAATTTCGATGGCCCGGACGGCGAGCAATTGCCTTTGATTTTCCCTGAGCTGGTCCTGATCGTACAAGATTTCGAGCACTGAGATTTCTTTACAGAAGTTGCTTGTACTGATAATGCTATCAAGCTGGTAAAAAAGAATAAACTGGTCAACTTCATTTTTCTATTTTCTTCAACCCTCAAATTGTATCACCAATTTGTGAAAAAAAATACAGGCCACAAAATAATAGACAGGATAACTCAGATCTTATATATCTTTTGGTTTGGTCTTGGTAATTGATCATCAGAATCATTGATAACTAAATTTGAGGATCAGAAAGCCGGTGGTGTTCGTAAACATCCATTTTAGGAAATTTTTCTTATTCAACTCACTCAAAAACAAAACGATTTTTAGTTACTTCTTGAAGTAGCTAAATTAGATTGACGGCATTTGCGTCATTTGGATGTTTAGGTATTGACAAGGATATAAACATATTAATATCTATAATATTGGCACTGGCACTAGAACACAGCTCAGCTTATATCGAGAACCATGAGTAGGGCTTTCATAGTGACAAATACAACCACTTTCGGCGAATCAGAAGACTCGGACATATTTGCTATTGTTTCAAGTGGCACTTCAACTATAGTAGGCACAGGTGACGGCTCTATAAGAATATGGGATAATAAAGTCGAAGATCCTGTGGTCCTGTTTAAAAGTTCGCTAGGCATTCACCATTTGGCTGTCTCTCAAAGTGGGAAAGATCTGGCTTCAGTAGGATTTGATGGGATCTTAAGGATATTTGACCTGACTGAGCTAACGCAGACTGAGTATAAGAACAAGTTTAAGTGTTGGGCGGTATCAATATTTCTTGACTTTGTTGCATTCTCTACTACCGATGGATCGGTGTATGTCGAGAATTTCAAAACCGGGGAATCTATAGCACACTTCCCTTCTACCTCGTTTTGCACGGCTATTCATATTTATGATACATTTATTGCATGTGGATACTCTACAGGGTCAGTACATGTTTACAGCTTGGAAAATAAAAGGCTGGCCTATTCATTAGGAAGCCACACATCATCTATACGATCGGTAAAGATATCCCCAGACTCAAGGCTATTAGCTGCCACTGGAGACTCAATGGCTGTATCCTTGTACAGTTTGTCATATGGCGAACACATTTCTAATCTTACAGGCCACGAGGGCTGGGGGTTCGACTTAGCGTGGCATGATTCTAGCGAGTTACTGTTAAGTGTATCTTACGATGGTCGTGCTAAAGTTTGGTCTATTGATACAAACAGTTGTATAAGCACCGTAGCACCCTCGTCATCGCAGCTATTTGCATGTGCCTGGCTTACGTCTGCTTTGACTGGTAGCCAGGAAGGATTCGTTGTTGGAGGTGCAAGTAGCAGGATAACTTGGTACCGCGGTGCCAATTAATTAAATAAATAATTGAAAAAAAAAGTTTCATGAACTCAAAGAGGACGAGGAAGACGTCTCTTCCAGCAACTGTACAAAATCCTTGCCTATGTTTTCAAATGCGTTGATTATTGATGGCCAAAGAAGTCCACCACGTGGTTTGATTTTCTTGAATTCCCCAATTAACCCCGAGGTATCTTGCTGCACGTCTTTTAAAAATCGATAGTACCACATCCATCCGTCACCATTCTCAGGGTTACTTTTCAACGTGCGATCAAACCATAGCTTAGCCTTAGAATGCTTACCTGTATGCCAAAAATCTCTTGCAACTGTACATAAAACAAATGAATCGTTTTCACAGGCTTTTACAGCATCCACAATTCTGGACTTACGTTTTAAAGAAGGCATTAACCAAATGCTTTCACTCCATAACACACCACTCTTGGGACATTCTTGTAATCCCTTAGCTAACAAAATTTCCGCCTGCCGGGGCTTGCTATTCCGTTTTTCAAGCAGAACTCTTTCAAGCCATATAAAATCACTCTTAGGGTTAACTAGAGAAGCCCGATCTAGTATGGACCTAGCTTGAATCTCTCGCTTCTCTAGTTTGGCATATAATATCCATAATGGAACATGACGTGGTGATGCCCGGGCACCTTTACTGCATATATCCAGGGCTTGTTCTACCTTGCCCATGTGTTGATATATCTGAGCCTTTTGAACATAAAGCTCGCCACATGTAGGATAAGTTTGTAAACCTTGATCTATAGTACTGATAGCATCTTCAAGTCTCTTAGTTCGAATATAGAAAAATGATGACTCAATCCATATTCGCTCGGTAGCTGCTTCAGTTCTTGCACGTGTTAACAACTCAGAAGCACTGTCAAAATTACCAGTATCTATTTCCAAATTTACAGCTTCCAGCCAAAGATCTTGATTGTTAGGGTTACCCTCGAATGCTCGTAATAAGACTTTTCTTGCACCATCCGTGTCCCCACTGTTACGTTTTTCAGTAGCATACAAAATCCAAAGGTCCTTTACAGAAGGACATGCTTTCACGGCTTGCTCCAAAACTTCAAATAGCGCATCCTTTGACCCACGTCCTCTTTCAAGGGCAACAGATGCTTCCCATAAAGGAACAGATGTTGGAAACTTTTTTAATGCGTAATTATACATAGCACGTGCGGTTTCTACCTTTTCACGACCAGCAGACTGAGCTGCATCTTGCATCCAAATTGCCAACTTATCTTTGTCCTCCTCATCGTCCATAGCTTGTCCAAAAGTTGACCTAACCAACGCCCGACAAGTCAATATAGCTTCCTCAGTTTCACATGTTTCAGCGTCAGCAATCCACACATGTCTATCAGGCAAAGCTCCATGACTATCCAAATCTTTAACACCCTTTGACATAATGTCACAAACTTTCTTTTCATCACGAGTTTCTTGTTCAGTTAGCCGCGCAGCTGCTATCCAAACTGCTCTACTAACACGTAATGCAGTTCGTGCTTTTGACAGTACTTTTCTTGCCTGTTTGGGTGGTTCTAGACGAGCAAGGGCCAACCACAAATCTTCAGACATGGGAACAAGTTCGACAGCTTGTCGAAGCAGCAGTTTCGCATCTTCAGGATCATCTTCAAGATTGATGGCTTTCCGCCATAAAGTATCTGATTTGGGATTGCTCTCCAGAGCTCGTTTAATAACTTTCCTCTGTGAACTTGGATCATCTTCAAGTTCCTGTGCTGCTAACCATAACTTGATACTTTTAGGATTATACCTTAAAGCAGTAGCAGCAATTATTTTAGCATCATGTTTACTATTCAATCTCATATTTTCAAGCCAGATGTCTTCAGAGTACGGACAATTGTCACAACCACGCTGAATAACGGTTCTAGCCTTGTTCATTCTTAATGCAACTTCCTCCACTCGAGCCAAACCTATCCAGCCCTGAGATTGTTTTGGCTCAGTTTTCACTAAAGATTCTAATAACGTTCTTGCTCGAGTTATATCTCCAAAATCAGCCAATGGCTGACCGCTGCCGTTATCTAAAGATGTCATATAGCCTTTAGGATCAACCGAAGTGCCAGATCCAGCAGCTTTATCAAGTTTCAATCCTAACATTTTGTCCTTAGCATTAGATATACTAGCAAAGTCTGTATCACCTTCAACATCATCAACAGTTGTACTCATGGACGGTCTCGCACCGCTTAAAATTGTGTCTGGAACAGCATAGAACCGTTTATCTTCTTGTCGTGCACGCTTGTTTCTTCGAGTAAGATCACCAACTTCGGGTAAGTTCTCCCATTCACTGGCACTCACATTGGTCAAAGCCCGTTTCAAGTCAACAAACTGTGAAGAAATCTGAGCAATTTCGTCGGCTTCTCCAGTATCGTTTTGATCGTCACCACGAGTTCTTTTCCGTCTATTTTCTAGTCGCTTGTCTATCTCCTCATAAATCCTATCTGCCTCTTCGTCCTCTTCATCTAGCTTTCCACCGGCAGCAAAGAGACCTTCATCATTATCTGCATCTTTGAATCTATCGTTATCCCCTTCGTCGTCATCAGCTCCTTCTGCCTGGTCTTCCTCTTCTGTTCTTCTGTTTAACGGCCCTATATCCGACCGAGTTACAAACCCAGTAGCACCCCTCCCTAGGCCCGGTACGTACCCTGGTGGGGGTTCCATGTCCAGAAAACTCACCATTCTGTAGATACTCTCAACCGAGAGAATGTGCCTTTTTACGCGTATAACGTATTAACGGTAGTTAAAATCAGAGTTTCGGGGTTGGGCTACTTTCTAATAAATTTCAGCCGTAGCTGATCTGCAAAAAAAAAAAATAAAATTCCCGACGTTGTGCATAAAAAAAAATTAAAAGAAAAAAAAAATTTCATACTAAATTTATTTTACACAAATTACAAATAAAAAATGTCTAAACGACAAGTAGAGCAAGAAGAAAAGCCTCTAAAACATGGCGAAAGAGAAGAGGCACAGGAGAACCAAACCCAGGATGAGGAAATGGGTGAATTCGAAGACCCATACGGAGACGACTTTGAAGAGGAAGAGATCTTTGAAGCTGGAGACGGAATGGATGAGGATGAAGAAGCTGAAGAAAACGGAGCTGGCGATGCAGTTGCACAAGTAGCTGCTGATGATAAAGAAGCTAAAGAGGAAGTCAAAGGCCCACGAATCTATCTTCCTCACCGTAGTGCTCCTTTGGGCTCTAATGAAGTTATGGAGGCCGATCCAACTGTTTATGAAATGCTTCACAATGTCAATGTAAAATGGCCCTGTCTTTCGTTCGATATCCTAGAAGACAACTTAGGATCTGGAAGAGGCGGATATCCTAAGACCGCCTATCTAGTAGCAGGAAGTCAAGCTCAGAAGGCCAAAGACAATGAGATCAATGTCATGAAATTGAGTCAGTTAGCCAAAACTTTACAGAAAAGCGATGATTCAGATGACGAGAATGATGAAGACAATGAAGACAATGACGAGGACTTAGAACCTTTACTTGAAAATAGATCCATTCCAACTACCTCCACTACTAACCGGATAAGAGTTATCCCAGATGCATTGAAGAACGGCGAGTATTTAGCAGGATCAATGTCAGAGAGTGGTGATGTTTACATCTGGAATATTAGCCCTCACCTCAAGTCTCTTGATGTTCCAGGAAACCCACTTCCAAAGCAAAATAACAAACCTATGCATACTATTGGTGCTCACGGAAATGTGGAGGGATATGCCATTGATTGGTCGTCGGTAAACCATGGCGCTCTTGCCACTGGTGATCTTACTGGACGTATTTATTTGACCAACAGAACAACTACAGGGTTCAGCACTAACAAAGAACCTTTTACTGGACACGAAGCTAGTGTTGAAGAAATACAGTGGAGTAAAAGCGAAAGAACAGTTTTTGCCAGTGGTGCCAGTGATGGTTTGGTTAAAATTTGGGACACAAGAAACAAAAAACGAGCAAGTGCATTATCTATAACAGCCTCTAAAAGTGATGTTAATGTCATGTCATGGAATTCAAAAGTACAATATTTGCTTGCTAGTGGACATGATGATGGTTCATGGTCAGTATGGGATCTTAGAAATCTCAAAGCCCCTGTTGCTGATTTCTCATTCCACAAGGATCCTATTACCAGTATAGAATTCAACCCCAACGATGATTCAGTTGTCGCTGTTGCCTCAGAAGACAACACCGTGACTTTATGGGACTTGTCAGTTGAAGCTGATGACGAGGAAATTCACGCTCAAAAGGAAGAAGCCAAGGGTGAATTAGAAGATATTCCATCACAATTACTTTTCGTGCACTGGCAAAAGAATGTTAAGGAAGTTCATTGGCATAAGCAGATCCCAGGAGCATTGGTGTCTACTGGTAGTGATGGATTCAACATCTGGAAGACAATTAGTGTATAAGAGGACTAGCCTCATTATGCTCCTCATTATTGTTATTATTATTGTTATTAATACTGGCCTCAATATTTTTCTTTTTGAAGTACTCAAAAAACACTGCCATCATTAATAAAACAAACTGCAGCGTGGCAGCTGTGAAGTATGGCATCCATGAGCTCCACTTTGTGCCTGGACGCATAGCCAAACTAGCACTCCAAAGGTATCCACCAGGAGTTTGCATGCACATCATAGGGATACTTAAAGATCCAACATGTTGAAGAGTTGCAGTAGTATAAATCTGCGGAAGATACTGAATTATCGCCAAAACTGTACCAAAAATACCGAGAAATGCGGCAAATCCCGTTGAAGGTATCAAATATGTTAGTAATAGTGTTAATATGAAATGAATTAAACAAGTAATCCCCACAATTTTGATTTCACCATAGTTTGCATCGTTTTTGGCGTACAAAACAGCAAACAACAAGATAAAACTCGCCATCAGTGCTTGTAAAAACACTTGGATAATCCCTAAGCTGAACTCAAAACATGCAAAACTTGATCCACTTGCTTTACAACAGTTTACTACTGGGCCTGACAAAACCAGCATATTACATAGTGCACAAGTTCCTGATGAGACACCTAGCAGTAAAAACCAGGGTGATATTCCCTCGCTGCTACGACGTTTGATTACTCGAACATGTTGTGGAAGATACGAGACAACAATACCCACTGCGAGCACCAAAGAAACTGCAAAATTGACTGGAGACCGCGCACAGTTCTCCATTGTTTGGCGGTGATAAGCTTGGTTAAACTTAAGTGGAGAGGTACGTAGTATACTGCTCAGCTGTTGAGCTTGAAGGTTACTTTGTGTGTAGTCGATCGATCCCCAGTTAGGCTAGGCTAGCTACAAAAATTCGAGTTTCACATAACATATTTACTTTAAATCTTTATCGAAGGTGATTGCACACTTTCAACTTTTATCCAATCACAATCATGGCTTTTCTAAACCCAACCGAGTTTGCGAAGACAACACGCATATATAAAAATCCAGATGAGCTGCGGACGGCCATTCTGGCATTGTACCGACAGTTCTGCAGGAACTCTCGGGAGATTTCATCAATGTACGACTTGAACATTCCTTTACCAAAGTTAAAGGCTAAGATCAGACAAGAATTTGAACGTCAAAGATTTGTACAAGATATGACTATGAGAAACAGAATATATGCATTAGGTTGGATGGAGTTCCAGGAAACTATAAACTTTTGGAAACAGAAGCCTCACGTTATGAAGTTTTTTGATGATGAGTTTGCACCAGAGAAGACCTTACCAAAGGATTCATTTGTCAACAAGTTCCTTAAGAATTCCGCTTGATTCTTGTCGAATATCTGTGGGAATCCCCACTTCTACTAGGGTCTTTTTGAGTGTTTCCAATGATGCTAAAAAACAAACGAGTTAGACATTATAACATGTTCATAGAGAAATGAAAACCAAGTAAAAACTTACGATCAATTGCAGTTAAAAACCGCACAATTTGCTGGCATAGATCCCATTCTCCAGCCTCGTAACACCGTTTTAGTAGCTTGATGGTATTCAAGGGATCTTGATCATCAGTGTCTAGATTATACAACACCGAAAGGTACCCACAAGCAAGATCAAGCTTGTTCGAAGTTAAACATCGGTCAAATAACTCTTGAGGGCTACCAAGAACCTTGAATAAATTCCGCCAATATTTGACTTCAATCTTTCGTGTACACCCTAGCACTACATCAAGCATTTCAGGAAATTGACATACAAGTGTTACTGCCTTTCGCAATAAATCATCTGAATCTGGTTCGTTTTCTTTCTTTCCCGGATTTCCATCCACAAGTATCCAATACAGCAGTATCTCCAAAATGTGACTAAAATACTTCAAATCCTTGTACCCCCTAGCAACTGCCAATGCAGTCAAATCTTGTCCGGCTTTCAAATACGAGATTAAAATATGGGGTACAAATAATTGCGTGCTTGATAAAACTTTGTAATAAGAATATCCACCTTCACCTCCTCCAGTATGCATAAGTCCAGAGTCAATTCCAATAAGTAAACCCTTTTCCATAGATATTGACAGAGGATATGACTCAACATGGAATTCACTGACTGGTACTTCTTTATCACCATCATTAATCCATACAAGAACACGGTGCCCATCAAAGGCCCATAAGAGCTTACCATCCTGATAATAGTATTCGATGTTTTCATGTAAAATAGATTTAGAGAAAACTTGTAGTTCCCCATCGTTTCGAGGGGTTAGCAGAACTAACATTCCATCTATTAGTAGATAGAAAGCTAGATTTTTTAAGCTAGTGCCAAGCTTGCAGCTAAAATGCCGTACCCGACTGGGAGCAGTGATAACTCCACTGAAAGAAATATCCTTGACAAGTATTAGTCTTATAGTGGGTGATTCCACAATTTCATAAATAGATAGAACATTATTATGGCAGTAAACCAGTAGTAAATTGCCATATACTGCAAGCCTCAACACTGCCGAGGGTAACTCCGAAGTAAATAAAACGCTGTTGGTATCCAAATCATCGTTTCGAGAATATATACGAATCTCGTGTGAACGGTATTCAGTATCGACAGCACAAATTAAGTAGTACTTACCATACCACAGTAATCCACCTCGAACTGTAAATTCTTGTTCCATATATTCTTCAACAAATAACTTCCAGCGTCCACTGAAAACACTATAGTGAGCTAACCCCTTTAGCCCGGCAACGGCGACATAGCGTCCATCTTTAGTCATAGATACGTACCTCAATGGCCAGTTATCAGAGATATAGTTGCTTGGAATTAAAACTGTTAACCACAACAATGCATCTTTATCAATTGTAGTCAAATCAGATTGGTCATGGCCCCTATAAATCAAAAGCTTTTGATTTGTGTAGAGAACGGGTCTTTCAATGTTCTCCGAGTTGAGATTCCCAGAAGCATTCCATTTGATCATATCCATACCCCAAAGAGATCCGTCTTTGCCAATAAGATATAAGCAGTCTCCTGAAAACATCCATGATGCAAGTTGTATTTCTCCTAACCATGATTCGCGCTGGATTTGTTCTTGAGTAGCTAAAATAGTCGAGCTAACCATCATTCCATAAACAGAATATAACGCCCATCCATTTCGATAACTCACAAAAAGTTGATTCCCATCGTTTGACCACTTCAAACAACTTATACTTCCATTACCTTGAGAGTCAAGGACCCGAATCAGTCTGCTGTTACCGTGATAATCTTTAATATTATACAAATAGATAGCTCCATTGTGACATGCGACAGCAATTACACTAAACCTAGCATTAATAGCAGTCCTATCTGCTTTATCGTCACTTTTACCCTCACGGGGTACATGAAGTAAGTGCCGATTATTAAAGACTTGTAATAACCCCTCTTTAGTGATTCTATTATTACTATTATCACCCTCACCTTCAACTGCATTGCTGTTCTCGTTTTCTGGATTGGTACTACTATCAGCTGAATTATCTTCTGAGTCGTCGGAATAATTTTCCGATAATGTCGCCGTCGCTACCTGACCGCTTTTGTATACAAACGAGAACAAGTTCATAGCCTTACTCCGTGATATTGATATTATTGGATCACTGTTTGTATTCCATGTATTATTATCCAATAGTCTTGTCACTGTTTTTGGTCGGTTTCCTTGTCCCCAACTGACAAATTGAATAGCACTTGACTCTTTTGTGTAGATCATTAAATCATGCTCAAGGGCTAACATGTCTGATACCCCAGAATCGACTTTCACCAGCATTTTCAGTCGTAACCGTAAATCTCGGACACCAATTCCCTCACCGGGTCCAGGAAAGTACCGGTATCTATCTTCGTCGGTGCCATTGTACGAACCTTGTATATCATCTTGGAACGAGCAGACCTCTGATGATTGGGTCTGCGAAGAAACTTGGAAGATCTGAATGTAATCCTTGTCTGTAGCCACAGCAAATGTTTGGCCATCCGGTGCCACAACAGCACTAGTGTTCCCACCAATCTCGTCCACAGAGCTGTTACTTCTTATATAAACAGCCACAGGACAAAGAGGTTTTGGTCGAAATAAGTAGATAGCCCTCGCTGTGACCGCAATTAAGACAAAGCCTGGCCGCGATATGACAATGTCACGTACATTAACCTCGGCCGAATCTCCAACTGCATCAGTCGGAAGGCTTACCCGAAATGCTGTCGAAGTTGGCCAGATCATAAATTCATCGACGGTTGTCTTTTGTTGGTTGAGGGTGGTGATGTATGGTAGTTTGAAGCTCGAGTTGGAACCAACTTTTTAACGTTAGCTAGAGTACAGTATAGTCGAGTTCTTACAGTGCGTGGAGCTCGTGGTGGGTGGATGATGCAGCTGTAACTTGATTGAACTGGAACGCACTAAACGCGTTAGGGTTTCGACTTTTAGAGTTATCGATCGAACTTGACCATAGTTGGCTCAACGCGGTACGGTATAATGACGGGTAATATACCTTACTGTACGTATGTATATACTGTGGAGTAGATCGCGTTAGCGCTATTCTAGCAAAGACATCTAGCCAAAGACGCCAGTCGGAAACAGGCTTTCAATAAATTATATTTACATGGTGTTATGTACATTGGTTATCATTCCACTACCTAAAACTATGTCGTCCTTGTAGAGGGCAAGATACTGGCCCGGAGCCACAGCTCTTTGTAGCGTTTTAAATTGAGCAGTTACTGTTGTGCCAGATATTTGAAGCGATGTGACCGGAGTTGGTGTTTGAAGTGATCTGACCTGGACAGTGATCTTGCTGGTGTCTTCCAACAGCTCTGGACTTGGTTCAATCAGCCAGTGAAACATAGAAGATGACGCACCCTGAGAGTATAGTGAGGGGTTATTGCCTCCACGAACAATTGTTATTTGGTTTAGTTTTGGATCCTTTTTAGATACGTACCATACTCCAGCACACTCAGGATCACCTTGTGGCATACTAACACCGCTACGTTGTCCGATTGTTGCGTGCCATATTCCCTGGTGCTTGCCGACTACCTTCCCTGACTCCGTCACAATATCTCCAGGATTGGGCTGCAAATACTCGTTGAGAAAGTCTCTAAATTGCGGGAATTGTTGGTTGACGAAACATAATCCTTGAGAATCTGGTTTTTCCGCTGTTGGCAATTGAAACTCTTTAGCAAGCTCACGTACCTGAGGCTTAGTGTAATCAGCTAACGGGAACATTAGCCTATCAAGCACATTTGGTAGTATTGTTGATAAATAATAGGTTTGATCTTTGGCTAAGTATTTTGGTCTAGCTAGCGCAACACCATTTTCAGTTTTCAGCAATCTAGCGTAATGACCAGTGACTAATTTCCAGTTATTGTCGTTTCCTTGAATTTGACTAATAGTCTGGAACAGAGTTCCAAATTTGATATATCTGTTGCATCCAACATCGGGGTTCGGGGTAAGCCCTTGACGGTACAGTTCTATCATTGGCTCAAACACTTTGATCCAGTAATCCTTTTCCAAGTTGACTCTTCTACAGGGTATACCTATAGTATGACAAACTTTTTGCACATCGTTCCATTCTTGTTCAGAGCACTGCGCTGTAGAGCTCCAGTTGGTCATGTATATTCCTTCCACTGATCCTTTGGGGTTATTTTTGGCCATCAGTGCAGCTACTGTTGACGAGTCAACGCCCGAAGACATGGCCACATAAAGCTTGGATCGCAGCTGCTTCTGCAGTCTTATTGCAGACCATTTCATTTCATTATGTAGATAAAATTTCAGGATCAGAAATTTACACGGCTGTAGCTTTAGGTATTTGTTAGCGCGGTTTAAAGTTGGATCGTGCACACACACAATCAGTGTTTTAAATCATACATCTTGAAAGGGGAGGGCTTGACGTCAGGCAAGAATATCGATATCGCTGATTACCAATTTCCTCATCGAGGAAAAAGACCTTCTCGGTCACGGCTGTTCTAACTTGGTTATTTGACCAACACACATTAACAGCAATCTTTTACTTTCATGCCTAGGTTGCCACCACTAATGACCAAGACATTCCCACGGATAGTGGCCTCTAAGTTAGAGAAGCCAGTACTAGATACTCGCGAATACCGCGTTATCCGTCTTGAAAATGATCTCGAAGCTCTTTTGATCCATGATAAAGATACCGACAAGGCAAGCGCCGCTTTAGATGTCAATGTTGGATCTTATGCTGATCCGACCAATCTTTTCGGATTGGCCCATTTTTGTGAACATTTGTTGTTTATGGGAACTGAAAAGTATCCCAAGGAAAATGATTATGCTCAATATTTGAGTGAACACTCTGGTTACTCCAATGCTTATACAGCTTCGGAAGAAACCAATTATTATTTTGAAGTTGGCCATGCTTATTTTGAAGGTGCATTGGATAGATTTGCTCAATTTTTCATCAAGCCTTTATTTTCAGCTAGTGGTACTGACCGAGAGATCCGGGCGGTTGATTCTGAAAATAAGAGAAATCTTCAGACTGATTCAAGGCGGTTGCATCAGTTAGATCGTTCTATTTCTAATCCTGAACATCCGTTTAACAAATTCAGTACAGGTAATCTGCAAACTTTGGATGTAGAGCCTAAAAAGGCTGGAATTGATATCCACGAAGAATTGTTGAAATTTCACAGCTCGCACTACTCTTCTAATATCATGAAACTAGTCGTTTTAGGAAGAGAGAATCTTGACACTTTACAAGAATGGGTTACCGACAAGTTTTCAGAGATTCCTAATAATAACTGCGAGCCTCCGAGATATCCAGGTGTTTTACCACTTACAGATGAAAATCTGGGTATCAAGATATCCGCAAAACCAGTCATGGATTCCAGAGATCTGGTTGTTTCATTTGTTGTCCCAGATCAACGGTTATACTATAGTTCAAAACCAGCACACTATTTTTCACATCTAGTCGGACACGAGGGGCCTGGTAGCTTACTGTTTTATTTCAAACAGAAGGGATGGGCCAATGAGCTGTCATGTGGTACTGACCATATTTGCCATGGCACTGACACGTTTGTTATTGACGTTGACTTGACTGAAACTGGGTTAGAAAGATACGAAGATGTTCTTGAAACAATTTTCCAGTACTTGAAAATGGTCAAAGAAATACCATCACAAGACTGGATAGTCAAAGAGTTGAAGGACGTTTCTCAATTAAATTTCAAATTTATGCCTAAAAGTGGTGCTGCTTCAACTAGTTCAAAACTTGCATCCGTTATGCAAAGGGATATGCCTAGAGAGCAATTGCTAAGCCCTTTCCTCATTAGGGAGTATAAGCCTGAAGACATTGAGAATTTCAAACAGTATTTGAACCCTGATAACTTCAGAATAATGTTAGTAGGACAAGCCTTGAAGGATCTTGACTTGAAGGAAAAATGGTATGGTACTGAGTACAGAGTCGATAAAATCACCAATCTCGATAAACTGAAAAATGTTGAGTTGAATCCAGGGTTGAGATTACCTAAACCCAATGAGTTCATACCCACAGATTTTGAAGTAGTCCATCGGGATGTTCCAGAGGAAAATAGACTGAAACATCCACATTTGATTCGCGAGACTGAACAACTCAAAGTGTGGTATAAAAAGGATGATACGTTTTGGACACCTAAGGGTGAAATCAAAATATCTTTGATTAATGCATTTGCATATGCATTACCTGGTAACTCTGCTAGATCGAGATTATTTGCAGAACTCTTGACTGATGCGTTGGTAGAGTTTGCATATGACGCTGAAGTAGCTGAGCTCAAGTATGAAGTTTCCAATTCCAAAAGCGGACTTGAAATTACTGTAAACGGGTTCAACCAAAAACTTCCATTGTTGTTGGAACGTATTCTACAGAAATTTGTTGATTACAAGATTGATTCGAACCGGTTCAGTGAGTTAAAGCAAAGACTTGTCAGATATTACAAGAATCACAAATATTTAATACCCTATAATCAGATCTCACAACATGCTCATTTTCTTTTGAATGAATTAACCTGGACTATTGACGACAAACTGGCAGAAATAGAACTTATAGAAGAGACTGATTTACAGGCATTCATTGACAGATTAAGACAGAATTTCGACCTGCAGATACTTGTTTTTGGCAATTTCACAAAACAGGAAGCGTTGAAAATAAGTGATAATGCTGTCAAGATTTTGAATACCAAGCCATTAAGACCCTCAGAGAGAGTAAATCTGAGATCGTTTTTGCTAAAACCAGGTGATGAATATTATTATGAGGAACAACTAGTGGACGAAAAAGAACTCAATTCGTGTATTGACTATACCTTACAATGGGGCGCTATCAATGATATATGGCTTACAACCCGTTTATCGTTATTTTCGCAAATAACTTCCGAACCGGCATTTAATATTTTGCGTACAAAAGAACAGCTGGGTTATGCAGTTTTCAGTGTTGTAAGACTGAATAGAACCACCTGTGGACACCGAATTTTGATTCAGAGTGAACGACCTACAGAATACCTTGAATCAAGAATTGAAAATTTCTACAAGCACATTGGACAAGTGTTAGCTAATTTGACGGAAGAAGAGTTCCAGACCCATAAGGATGCCGTCAAAGTGAAGAAACTAGAAAAAGTTCATAACCTTACTCAAGAATCCGATAGGTTTTGGAGTCGAATTCAAGCTGGTTATTACGATTTCGTCAAACATGAGAAAGAAGCAAAGGAAGTATCCAATGTTACTTTGGACGAAATTCGTGAGCTATACGACAAGTATATTAACCCTGAAAGTAAGACACGAGCAAAGCTAGTTGTACATTTGAAGTCTCAAGTTGTCAAGCCTTTGGATAAAGTGATTTACGACTCGTTTTTGGCAGTAGCTGGTGAATACAAGCCAGAGCATTTGGAAGATACACTCAAGGATAAATCATTAGATGAAGCCGTTGTAGAAATACAAAACTACTTGGAGAAAGAAAACGTTGAGCAAGACAAAATAAATAATTTGTTAGAAGTGTTGAAAGAAAAGGTAGGCGCTGGTATCACCCGAAAGGGGAACAAAATAACGAATGTAGGAGCATTCAAAAGCGGCCTTGCACTAACCGAAGCTCCTTTACCAGTAATTGAATTAGACAAGTACCTTGATCTTGAAAGCTCAAGTTCGAAGTTGTAATGTTAGATGAGAACTGCTAGGAAATATAAATTTTGATAATTTTTTATACTCATTGCGCGTAATTGACGCGTGTATAATTAATAAGGCCAAACGGAAAGTATGTGTGTAGATCGATAGAGATCATACTCTATGCTCGATTCGAGATTTTAGACCTTTGATTCCCGTAAAACAGAATGGATCCTATTTTGGAGGTAAGACTCAAACGATTAGAAGAGTACACAGAAGGGCTGGATAAAGCTACACTGGAAAGCGAGTTGCAGGATATTGATCGCGTGTTAACGGAGTTGATATCCAATAGTCCTAGAATATCGAGCTTATACAACAATCTTACAGGTATGTTTACCGTTCACTCGTTTACGCCTTTTTTTACCCACAAAATCTAACATGTTCAGCATTGAGTCTCTGGGATATTCTAGATACGAGTCAAATTGATGAAGAATCACAAGAAAATATTGTCATTGCAAGAATCAACGAGCTAAAAGGCTTTTTGGATGCACTTGAAACACTCAACCCTGAGATACCCTCTGTAGTATCTGTATCCAAGCTCACCTCCGACGTTGCCCGGTTAACTCAAAAAGTAGATAAAGAAATTGTACAACCATGTGATGAACTAAGCATAAAATCTGCCTCGACGGCATACCGGTGGGCCAAATTGGTTACGGAATCTAACAGAGACTGGATAAGAATCGAGCCTATTTTGGACGATATTGACAAACACACCAAACAGGCTGAATTCCAACAAAATCAAAAAAATTACTGATACAGTTAAATTTTTATGTCTAAGTTCATACACTATGGTAATGGTTACGCAAGGTTGTTTTCAACTGTTTAATGTCCTCTGGCGTGGTACGGCAACACCCACCAACAATGCGAGCACCTAATGAGATCCACTTGGGTGCTAGTTGTGACAAGAGTTTATCAGATTGGGCAGGCCCACTTGACCATTCTTTGGTGATACCATCGTACACTTCACCGGAATTAGGGTAAACTACCAGTGGCAAATCTGTTATTTTCTCTTTCTGTACATGTGTTAAAGTATCTGTAACAAATTCCAGCGGGACGCAGTTAAATCCGAGATACTTTATCTGGCGAGGCAACTGTAACGATTTCAGTGCTGCAAGAGCAGTCCCGTCAGCCAGAGTGTAAGGATCTTTTAACGACAGTGAAAGCCAACATGCTACAGGAACATCAAGCTCGTCAATCAACCGAGCTATGACGTGAATCTCTTTAATATTTGGAATAGTCTCAAACGCAAGAAAATCGGGCTTGGCGTCAAGTAAAGCTTCAATTCGTGATGCGTGGAAGCTGTGTAGCTTTTCATCGTTAATATCACCGTATTGACCAGTATATTCGGCGCCGTTAGCTAGAAAAGCACCATATGGACCTACACTAGCAGCCACTTTTGCACTTGGATTTACATCCTCGCGCACTTCTTTGGCTAACCGAACTGCTGACTTGATTAGTTCCTGTGCCTCTTCATAGGAATGCGCTATGCCATTGTCCAGATACCCGTCTACTGTTGCCTGGTAAGTTGCAGTAGTTATAATATCAGCACCAGACTCAAGGTACTTTCTATGCACTTCGGCAATTGCCTTGGGGTTATGACAGAGTGCCAGGGATGACCATAAGTCATGACTGACATTTACACCCATGGACTCAAGTAGTGTTCCAAGACCTCCGTCAAGTACAAGAGCCATAATTGAAAAATGTCACAAAGGGTACCTCACATGCAAAGAAATGTATTTAATATGAAACTGGAATGGTCAGTCCATAAAGCAAAATAAAAAGTGATAATGATCTCGGAATATTTTGCAGCTCCATCGGGTAGCCGAGATTTTTACCTCTGGACATCATCGACCGGTGATTATAGTATGGTCAACGGTTTTATGTGTGTGGGCCTGTGCACCGATACCGCACTTAATCCAGCTAAGACTTGGATTTGTGTGATGACAGAAAATCGTACCAAAAAACGAAAAACAAAAAAAAAACAACTTTGTGCAGATCATCGATAGTACCAAAATTCTGATTTCTAAGCTTTACCCAAAATGAGTCTGGAAAACGTGAAACACATAGTGCTTGTGCTTTCCGGCAAGGGAGGTGTTGGGAAATCATCCGTAACTACCCAATTAGCATTGACATTAGCTAAGGAGGGGTACAAAGTTGGTGTACTGGACATAGATTTGACGGGTCCATCCATACCTAGAATGTTTGGCATGGAGTCTCAACGAATCCATCAGAGCTCAGCAGGCTGGGTCCCTGTTTATGCCGACGGATCTGAACAGAAACTAGCATTAGTTAGTCTTGGGTTTCTGTTAGGAGATAGAGGAGATAGTGTTGTATGGCGTGGTCCTAAGAAAGGTACAATGATAAGACAATTCATTAGTGATGTCGTCTGGGGAGAGTTGGATTATCTTTTGATAGACACTCCACCAGGTACTTCAGATGAGCATATAACTATAGCAGAACAGCTTAAAGGCGATGATAATGGAAAGATTAACCTTGATGGTGCAGTTCTTGTGACTACACCTCAAGATGTGGCGACTGCTGATGTCCGCAAAGAAATAAGTTTCTGCCAAAAGATAGGATTCGATATCCTTGGAGTTGTTGAGAACATGAGCGGATATGTTTGCCCCCACTGTTCAGAATGCACCAATATTTTCTCAACAGGAGGAGGAGAAGCATTAGCTACTCAATACAACGTCCCCTTTTTAGGCAAAGTACCTATTGACCCGCAATTCGTGATAGAAGTTGAAAAGGGCAGTATAGTCAAGGAATACTACAACACTGCAATGTACCCAATATTCCAAGACGTGGTAAAACACCTAGGGATCACCAAGAAGTCTCTTTAAGTGTTGTTGAGCACTTTCTTCGTCATACCTGCTTTCTGCCACTGATAGTGAATATGAAACTGCGCGTCGAACAGGAGTAATTGTGCGGTTGCTGACTGATTCGAATTCCCTAGCTGGCATTTGCTCAGCTGAACTGACCTGCTTAGGTGGGATAGTGCGCAGCACTGGTCCAAAAGAAGAGGACGAGGAGGACAGCGAGGACGAAGAAGACGAAGGGCGCCGACTTCCAAGTGAAGATGAAGAAACTGATTTTTTCAACGATTTACCCGAACGTGCCTGCAACTGGTTATGTAAATGCGGGTAATGCTTCTGATGAGGCGAAGTAGCAGTATTGAGTCTATCACGAGGATTAAGTTTGCGGTCAAGGTTCTCAAGCCTAGCGATGATTGATGTATATTTAGTGTAAATAGATTCCAATTCATTAGCGATTGGTTCGATTTTCAATGATGATAACGTTGCATTTGTATCCTTTATTTTCTTCTGTGTTTCTTTAGTCGTACTGGCAATCAGAGGTTCTAATTTAGATAGCTTGTCATTGATTTCATTCTGGGTCCTGATAACATGACCGAGTTCAGAGTTGAGTGCTTCTCTGAATCCCGAAACAACCGCTGTCAATTGACCCGTTACCCCTGATATATCCAAATCTTCCATTATAGAACTGAACTTGAACTGATTCACCGAAGGCAACTCCAGTTCAACAGGTAGCTCGGCAGGCTGGTCCGGCTCAGGATCATTGACTATTGTTGGCTCAATCATGGTTGATTGGCGTGATGATCGAGCACCATCAACAGTTGGTAAATATACGTAAGTAAGTAAATAAATAAATTGATGTGTAGTAGATAGCTGATGGGCGGAGATCTTACTCCGACGACTTGGTAAAAAAAGTATAAAACTTGTCAGTTGACATTTTTATTCACAAACTTAAGGGGACCACTATAAATGGCCGAGGGGAAGGCACTGGCAGGCATAGGGCTTGGCCAGCTTGTGAATATACTAGGATACATTTTTGGAGGCTGTTGCTCGAATGTTTTCACATTGGAAAAACTGGTTTATGTTCATCCGGAATCAGGTACACTTATAACATTCACCCAGTTTTTATTCGTGGCACTAGAAGGACTTTACGGACAATTAAATAAACCTAAAAGTACTAATACTAATAAGATACCATTGTACAAGCTGCTAGTACCAGTAGGCCTATTTTTCACAGTATCTGTACTGAATAACTCAGTATGGAAGTACAACATATCAGTACCTGTACATATCATTTTCAGGTCTGGTGGAACAGTTGTCACAATGGTTGTGGGAGCATTGATAGGTAAAAGATATAGACTGAGACAAGTTTTAGGTGTGGTATTTTTAACAATTGGTGTTGTATTGAGCACAATTGTCAATACAAGTGTTGAAGATAGTTCAAACGAGGTGAACCAAAAAGCTTATTACATTGGTATAGCTATTTTGTCAGTAGCAGCATTTCTAAGCACATTGCAAGGACTTGTATCAGAAAGACTGTACAAACAGTATGGAAGTTCCAATTGGAAAGATACTCTTTTTTATACACATGCGTTATCGTTGGTTCTATTTATCCCCTCGTTACCAGGAATAAGGTCTCAGTTTGACTTACTTACGTTTAATGATAAAATGTATTTAACTGCTAATGCATTGACACAATACCTCTGTGTTAGAGGCGTGCACGAGCTTGCTGGTCATTGCTCGGCACTTACGGTCACTATAGTTTTGAATGTGAGAAAACTTATCAGTTTGCTACTCAGCGTTCTACTGTTTGATAACTCTGTTTCCAGAGAAATGGCCATAGGTGTTGCCGTTGCTACCGTTGGTGTTTACTTGTACAGTAGTTGATTGATAGTAATTAATGTAACACTTTCATATATACTCAATGTCAAATGTAACGCTACTGTAAAAGTCAATCTAGCACACACACATAATTAGTCATGTACGTACATACCTACAGTTGTGCCAACATACTTTATGTTGTAGAACATTGGCTGAGTTATGCTGACATACAACATGGTGTACAACATTAACTAAGTTATGAATGGATGGGTGGGTTGAATATTTATTTTCCATAGTGGTCAAAATGATCTACAAGGTACGTTTCCTAATCAGTGTATAATTCTTCAATGCCAATGTCCCTGAAAACAAAAACAGATCGCGAACACGAAATAGAGCCCGAGGTGTCCAGAACATTCCTGAAAAAAAACCCTCAACCATGGCATTGGTTGACATAGTGGCAGGATGTTTTCTGGTCACAGCACCTATAACATCTTACTTGGATTCTATATTGAGCATATACAAGAAACACTCTTCTGCGGGGTTTTCGCATGATATATGCGGAATCATGTTGGTTTCAAGCATATGCAAGGTTGTTTTTTATTTGGGTAGACCCTATGCTACCAGTTTGCTTCTGCAAGCGCTTATGACTATAGTCGTGCATGTTATTTTGCTGAAACTAGCTATAGAGTACAAGCCCAAAGTTCCCGGCCATGAAACCATGCTTGACGAAGACCCTTCTATATTTGATGGAGAATGGCGAAGAGCTTTAGAAACAAAATATCCGATCTTAAAGCGGGTACTCGGGTCAATTTTACCCTCAAGTAATGGGAAAAGGCCGTTCAACATGTGGGAGTGGCAGACACTTCGAGAGTACTGGAGATTCTTAATTTATCTTTTTATATTATTACTGGTGGGCCACGCGGTTTTTAACCCAATAACAAGCATGTATACAGAGTTCATTGGTCTGGCAGGGCTAGTCATAGAAGCCTTGTTACCTTTACCTCAGATTATAACCAACGCCAGTCGCGGTTCTGTGGAAGGGTTTAGAATTTCCCTGGTTGGATCGTGGTTGACAGGCGATATCATGAAAATTATATATTTCATCACCCTTCCAACAATCGCTCCACAGTTCATGTTCTGTGCCATAGTCCAGGGATGCTTGGACGCTTTTGTCGGAATCCAATATTTCATGTACTCTACGGGAAGATGGAAAAGCTCGCCTGCTGCGCAGGTACGAGCTAGCCGTCAACGTGCACAAAGTCTGAAGTCATTCAACTAGACAATACGGATCAAATGCATAGTATATAAAAGCGAGTAAAATAACAGAAAAGAACGATAATATAGACTTAAATAGTATTAAAACAAATTAGAAACACAACTAGAAGCTAAAAAAAAGACAAACAAACAAATCGAAATAGTAACAAAAAAAGTAATCAGGAAATGTTGTAACAGTAACAAGAAGGTAGCAAAATAAAATCAATAGTAATCATGAAGAAAGTGATGCAGATAGTGAATTGTCTTCTTCATCTTCAGTGTAGCTAGAGCCAGTATCACTGTCATTAGTGTCAGGTGAAGATGGAGCAGACATGTACTCACCTTCCAATTCACCATCATCTTCGTCTTCGTCGTTATTAGTAGGTTCTGGATTCGACACTTCAGCTTTGGAACCGTCGACCCATTGTTCAGCCTTACGCAGAGTGTCATGAACAATCCATATTATCTGTTCCAGCATATCCAGAGACTCTTTGCCAAGGTTCAAGATACGCATACCTGCCTCGACTTGTTTATTAACGTCATCTGAATCGACACTGTTAACACCATTTGAAGACGGACCGCTTTTCAAAAGCTGAGGTGAACCGGTAACTGAATTGTTATCACTTACAGGGAATTCTGCAGGAGTAACAAACCCAGATTGGTCAGGAGTGTGTCCAATAGATTTAGCCCACTTGGAGGGTAATCTAAGAATGTAGGACCGTACTTTAGACCTTGCGGGTTCTGGTAACGAATTACCAGCAAAAGAGGAGATCAAAACAACGACTTTTTTGACAATAGTGACCAAATCAGTTCTAATGGCTGCAACGGTCTGTTTTAAAGGCTGCTTTGGAGGAGGTGGTGGTGGAACAATACTCTGAGCAACTATTCTGACTTTTTCATACTGGATAGCGTCCTGAAGATTGTTGATATGTGATACCAGTCTATTACTAGCCAACTGTAACAATTTCAAGCATTTCTTTAGTCTTGCTCTTGAATCTTTTGATAAATATGCAAGCGAAGTAGCAGTTGTAAGCATTGTTTTCCATTTACCACCGGATCTTCGTTTGGGTTTCGTTATTCCATTGATACTGCTGTTAGCTTTCAAAGCAGCAGCATCATTTTTCCGTTTGATCCTTCGGTTCGAGAAATCTCTTCGGACTTTCTGCACTTTGGGTATAACCCGCTCTATTTTTTCCGCGGAGTATTTGAATGCAGGGGACATTTCTTTGGAAGATGTGTAAATGTTGACTGCTGAAGATACGACTCTGTGTTTTAATGTCCGTTTTGGACCATACGACAGAGATGTAGACGACATGCCAGGTTTAGATGGCTTCAAAAATATCGAAGGTGATGAGCCTCGTAGAGCCTGTAAAGCCTCAGCAGCTTCCTGGACCTTTCGGTCTGGCTGGGCCGGGTCCATGGCTAGGATACTTGGTGGTTGCTTTTTGATGCTATCTATCTAGAGAAAATAAATTTATTTCTATAGAGTCCAGCTGTGCATGCACATGCTGTTAAACCTGCGGGCGCGCCCTACACATTAGATCGGTCAAATTGCCGGGTCTACCGTTACTAATTGTGTGCTTAAACCCGGCTATATATATCCTACATACACACAGTAAGTGAGTTAGTGAGGGTGTGTGTGGGCGATGGTTGTTGTTGGTACATAATTACATAAAGAACCCTAAATTCGCGATTGAGGCCAACCTTCACAAATCGCCATTTATCATATTAATAATGACTACATCGCTGTCATTACACAGAAGGGGAAATAGAGAAAAGGAGTTTTTAAAACATAAAAATTTTTAAATAGAAATAAGATAAATTAACCCATTAGCTATAAATAAGCCTATAATAAACTAATAATAAAAAAGGCATAACCGCTTAAGTTCGTTCTCCTCTGAGACGACGAGCAAGCTGGATGTCCTTCTTTTGGATAGTAACACGCTTGGCGTGGATAGCACACAAGTTAGTGTCTTCAAAGAGAGAGACAAGGTAAGCCTCAACAGATTCTTGGAGAGCACCAATAGCAGAAGACTGGAATCGGAGATCGGTCTTGAAGTCCTGGGCGATTTCTCGGACAAGTCTCTGGAAGGGGAGCTTTCTAATCAAAAGTTCAGTAGATTTTTGGTATCTTCTGATTTCTCGAAGAGCAACGGTACCAGGCTTATATCTGTGGGGCTTCTTGACACCGCCACCGGTAGGAGCGGACTTTCTAGCAGCCTTGGAAGCAATTTGCTTTCTTGGGGCTTTACCACCAGTTGACTTTCTGGCGACAGTAGACTTAGTTCTGGCCATCTTTATTGATTGTTGTAAAAAAGGATGTGTAAGAGTGGATGTTCTTTATGAAAAAGATAGAGAAGAAAAAAAAAGTCTGACAAGAGTGGGAATATATGGTGTATTTATACTTTTTGGGGACAGTAGTTTGATCAAAGCACGGCCAGGTTTTAATTTTTTTAATTTGCTGATTGATAATTACTGTTTGTTATTATTGTTATTGTTGTTGTGTGAGAGGGGGCGGCTTCAGCAGTTACCGAGACTAACAAATTTGAATG
>JAJMEP010000010.1:168066-298497 GCA_030574195.1 Groenewaldozyma auringiensis
GGGGGGGGTTTCACACACTATACCATAGTAACAATAACGTTGAAGTTGGTTACTTACTACTACTAGTACTGATAGTATTACTGATCAAAACTTGATCAACACAGTAGTAATAACCTATACACACACAACGTACATACTTTTCTGATGATGACTGATGATGATGAAAGCTTGACATTGCCTAACGTTACCATCAACCCCGACGACATTAGCCATGATTTCATCATCAGTTTCATCAAGATTTCAACATGCCGCTTTTCTCATCACCATACATTCCCAGCATCAATTTCTGATCAATTCGATCACCACAAACCATACTTAAACCCTCTCCCTCCCTCTTTTCCCACTTAGCTTTTATTTCTCCTTTCTCTTTTCTTTATAAGTTTGATAACTTCTTTACAAGAACTACACACACATTCACACTTATTATTAAACAATGTCCGGAAGAGGAAAAGGTGGCAAAGGTCTCGGCAAAGGTGGCGCTAAGCGTCACAGAAAGATTTTGCGTGACAACATTCAAGGTATCACTAAGCCCGCTATCAGACGTCTTGCCCGAAGAGGAGGTGTCAAGCGTATTTCTGCTTTGATTTATGAAGAGACCCGAGGAGTCCTTAAGACCTTTTTGGAATCAGTTATCAGAGATGCTGTTACCTACACTGAGCACGCCAAGAGAAAGACTGTTACTTCTCTCGATGTCGTCTACGCTCTCAAGAGACAAGGAAGAACCCTTTACGGTTTCGGTGGTTAAACACTTTTATAATGTCCTTTATGTAACTGCTGCTTTTAGCTAATATTCTATTTATGGGTTTCTATTATACTGGTACCAAAGACGACGTAGAGTAAGGTTTTTTGATATAGTCTAATTGTCGTACATCGTATAGAGATAAAGTATACTTGCTCGTGAAATATCTCACGTGACTGATATCACGTGAAAAACGCTGCTACAAAGAAACACAAAGAAAGAAAGGATGAAAGATAGAAAAAAAATACTGGGCACTAGTGGGAGGAAATAAAACAAAGAGCAAGAATGTAATAACCTGCTTGAAAAAAAAATTTAGCTGCGCCTCTCTTACTGCTTTGCTTACAGCAATGAAGAGAAAATAAAAACCACCCCGGGGGTCCGGAACCCGGATTCATATTACAGACGCGTTTAGTCCGAACATTAATCTTGTGAATCCGCTCATCGGCTTTAAGAAGTGGTGACGATAATGATGATGCATGATCCATCATTTATATTTTAGGTTATTTTGTTGTGTGAGATATTTCTATGTGTCACTTTATGATAAGTGGGTATATGTAAATTTAGTACGCGCGTCTTCTTAGTCATCATTTTAACTCAGTTTATTAATGCCCATAATAGCATCTCCGATCTTCTATGCCGTTCTTTACAAAGTAGACTATATATATTAAGCATATTGCTATCTCTCTTACCATTATTATCAATCATCCATATCTCTCTCTTTTTTTTATTTTTTAATTTTTGCCACCGAATGACATCTTCTTTTTACAACAACACTACCAATTCTAATCACCTTTACAACTATTCTAACTCTCATTTCCCCATGGACTACGACTTTGACTATCTAGACCGATATGAACGGTCAGATTTGACGGATGTTTTCAAGGCATCTTCACCTTTTTACAACAATCCAGTTGGGGTGGTCTCAGATGAGCAAACCATCAACGAGAATGTATCTCCACAGTTTTTGAGCATGCCAGCTACAAAACCTGGTCATTATTTAATGGAAAATGGTGCCATGCCAATGTCCTCATTGTTCACAAGAGCCTCATTTTTGGATGATAACAGTCCACAACTTTTTGTTAACCCCGCTGATATAAGACTGGATGCTGTAGATGATTCATTTGTTGAAGCTGCTGAAATGGAAGACGACGAAGATGAAGACGAAGACGAAGACGACGATGACATTTATGAAGACGATGACGATGCATTGCCTCAGCTGATACAGACTTCAAATGTTGAAGTTCCAAGTATAATACCAGACCAATATGAGCCATTAGGTATAGAGCCATCAATAACAGTCAGTCAACCAGAACAAGTGCCTACAATAGAGAAGGACGAAGACGAAGAAATGTCAGTTCCTTCACCTCATGGCGTACCATCATTGGTTACATCTCCTAACCCTCGTTCTTCATCATCTTTGTCATCATCTAGTAACGACGATGAGGATGAAGATGTTGATTCTTTATTATCTCCGGTTGTTTCAGATAGAGACTCATCAGAAGATTACACACCATATTCCAAACCCACTAAGCATTCATCTTCTACAGCATCTACTCATTCTTCTTATACACCATCACACGGTAGTACTACAAGACACGCTGGGCGAAAAAGCAATAGTACTTCAACTCATAAATGTACGGCACTTATTGATGGTCTTCCTTGTAACAAGAGTTTTTCAAGACCTTATGATTTGGTGCGACACCAAGCAACAATCCATGCACAGGTGAAGAAGATGTACAAGTGTGACTTATGTCCTGACACTGCTAGAAAGTTCTCCAGAACTGATGCATTAAGTCGTCATATCAGAATCAAACATTCATGATTCTTTGCTACTTTTTGTCGTTAACATTTATATATATACCCCTCTCCTTTATATTTAGCACATGACATGTATTTATTATTATAATTATTATTAACAATTAATTTTTTTTATTTACATTTTTCTTCTTTCTCTGTAATTATTAGTATTATTAGTATTTGTTCTGTTCTTACACTATATAAATTAATGCAATATCGTAAAGTTTGGTTTTGTTTGTAAAGGACCTTAGGCCATATACCCTTGAGGAGAAGAAAACAATTTAAACCCATCCTCCCATGAGTTCAACCCATTGAGACATACAAGAACCTGGTTTGCCTTCAACTTCTACTATATCCGTATCGCATCGACATCGACATCCTACTCCGTTCACATCAGGTGAATCCGGGTGAGCCCAGTAGTCATCCTCGTCAACGTCTTCTTTACTGAAGGGGTTGCGGATGTATGGGATGTGAGGTCGCTGTCTTTGAGGTGCGTTTTTGGGACAATGCATGATAGTTGTGTGTCGGTACCCAATATCTCTGAAATAATGTAACTGTTCAGGCTGTAAAAATAATCCCGCGGCTAACGAGTGTACAGGTGCGTCACCCCATCGTTCATTCCAGAACCCTCCTGATCTGTCTAAAGATTCGAAATAATCATTGTACTCCTTTGATCTGAAGAAATCGAGTCTAGCAATTTCAAAATTTGACCAGAAGTGACACATGTTATATATTTCACCATTCATGGCCAATTTATCAACTTCAGCATTTTCCTGATTTTCTTGAATTTTTTCTAACAGCATTGCCTCTTCAGGTAACACTTCATCCAACTGCTCTAAAATCTTTTTACGTTCTTTTTTCTTTTCTTGTTGAGCCATCTGTTTTTGTTTTCTGATTGATCCTGAATCCTTTTTAGGGTCATTCTCATTAGTTTCTTCTTCAGCAGTTTGTAAAAATACAGGCCATGTTCGTGTAGCATTCAATCCGTAACTTTTCCTGAACCCAACAGTTTCTCTGAAAAAGTTGGGTACAGTTTCAACCAACTCCTTGATGAAAATATTGAACCCGTAAACTTTCTTGTTTCGTTGCATATAGATAAATGGATCATAAGTGATGTCACAAAAGTATTTCACTTCAGGTTCAACACGCCAGTACCAATCATAACTTTTCAATAATTGATGATTGTAGAACTTGCCGCTATAGAAACGACACATGTGATGATAACTCTCCATTCCACCATACATTATAGCTCGATCTCCTTGTTGAGCAATTCTTTCTGTTACTTCGTCTGGGTCTGCCCAATCTGGGAAATTCCAGTCCTTCTCGTCAATAACTCCAAACTCCACCTTGGAATCAGTGACATTCACTATCCCTTCCTTGAAAGTACTATTAAATGGTTCATCGTTGAGAAAAACGTAAGGATAGTGAAACCAACGATTGAAATGTCGTTCTAATGATTTTATAGATTGTTGTACTCCTTCCAGTTCACTATTTCTTGCCAGGACAACTAACACCGCATTTGCTCTAGGTTGGTCCACCTGCGGTTCAAGGCACCCTAACACAAATGGTTTATCAAATTCTCCACGGATCTCGCGTGTTTCTGGTGGACCCTTTGTTAATTTTAAGATTGACGAAGAAGAATCTGACGACCCTGCTATCAAAAGCATCACAACCCCTATGCATATAACCAATGATATTAGTGATATCGCAACTATCACAATCAATGGTACAGTGAATTTTGAACCTACTCGGATTCTAATCGCAGAAAGGAAACTCAAAAACCTCATTACCCTTCGTAACAGAATCCTTAATCGTTTTTTCACTTGATTAGCAATTCCATCAAGCTCTTCACTGTTATCAGTTAATGCATCATCATTGCCGCCATTGGCATCCCCGTCTTCGTCTAATTTCGTAAAATCATAAGCTTCTTGTGGGTATATTATTCGACCTTTCAGTCCAGCTAAAGGTCGTTGCAAAACGCCTTTAAGGGATTTGCCTAGGGCAACCATAGCTGCCGAAAGACAAATCTTGTGCAAATGCAATCAATGTTTTGGTGTGTTTTCGTCGTCTTTCTTTTCTAAGAAAAAAAGGAAAACAGGTACTATCCCCCACGTCCCAAAAACAAAATCAATCGTTTAAAGGCAGAGAAGAAGAAGAAAAAAAATTAGGATCTAAACACCGCGCGCGGGATGAAGAAAACAAAAAAGAAAAAGCGAAAAAGAAAAAGAATACAATTACAGATCTCTTTCCCGCTGTTATCAGGTATATCGAATCCTTCTTCTTCAAATACAAAGTTGATGGCCCTTCAGGAATGTAGTTACAAGTCCTCCTGTTTAGGTCAAAACCCTCTGTTGAGTAGATTTTTGCTCCCGAAAAGTAGTGTAAGCCCTTCTTAATTTTTTAGTTAGCCTCGTTATATAAACTGTTATAGTTTTTTTTATTTTATTTTTTTTTTTTTACCCTTTTTTGCAGTAGTAATTTACTGTGTGTGCTTGTGCGTTTTGCCCTATTACTACGTTACACCGCCAATTATTATCGAGCTTAGTAACAGACCCGCACAGATCGCACAGACTAGTGGTAGCGATACCCACTGCACACTTTTTAAGCGCACGGTCCGATATGTTGTTCTATTATGGCAATAGTCTACAAACCCTGTAAAAGAGTCGCGCGACTAGCTAGTCGGTAGCGGCTTTTAAACTTCAATGGAACCACCAATCGTATATAGGTGAAATTACGCCCGTTCGAACAATCTCGTCAGCCTTATATAATGACCTATCTCAGAACCATAGAATGCTATTTAATGTTATACAATGTTTAACATTTATAGAGTCTTACTTGTTCCCATGCTGTAAGCTAGTGTTTACTGGGGAGGGGAAAAAAAGATGTTAAAAACAGGTATTTTAAATATGATAGAATATCGTTACTCATTACAACTGGTCTACTGACTTCCGGATAAGTAAAATATCCAACATGGCTTCATCAGATTTTAAAGACGGTACTCCATGGTATGCTTTCGACGTGTGTCTGGTTTGTGGTGTTGACGTATCATGGTCTCTTGAAAATAACACACCTTCAAGATCAGCTCTATCTGACCCGACTCCACCACTAGTCCCGTTACCTACACCGCTGCCTTCCACTTCGCTTGTTGCACTGTGAGAGTCGTTATGCTGGCCCCTCCTTCTCGTGTAGTGTCTTGAAGTGCTTTCGCCGCCACTGAGCCCGCTGTAATCTTCGTATCCTCCTTGGATCTCCCGCCGCCTTCTGGTGCTCCTTCTGCTACTTCCTTCACCTCCGCTGTATGGCGGTGACCCGAGAGCATTGTGGTTGTGTGAGGTGCTGCTGGTGTGTCCGTTTGAATTATTGTTGTTTCTGCCGTAATAATCGTTCGCAAATGAAAGTGAATGATCATTTGCGATATCTAGTAATGCTTTATCTTCGTTGAGTTTCTTTCTCTGGGCCTCGAGCCGCGACATAAGCTTGCTTCGTACTAGCTGGGTCATTTGCTGGTGTTCGGCGTTAGCAGATGCAACATCACGTTCGTATTCTCGACGACTACATTCTATCTGATACTGTTCCCATAAGTACAAAGTGACAAGCCCTTCGTCTCGAGTTTCCTCAATATTGGCAATCTCGTCAAGGAACTCGGGGTTATCGCCCACATGCAATGAGTACAGTGTAGATTGCAGTTGCCGAAGCATCTCACGGTACTGGAAATCCTTGTTGGATTCAAACATTTCGTTGATTTGAAGCAGTTTCACCGCTGCGCTCTGCCGCCGCTTGTCCTTGCGCGTGAGAGCGCTGTCGTCATAATTCATTGTTCATTCGAATGTGCGACCAAAGTACCACCAGTCCTAGCAATCCTAGCAATAGATTTTATGGGTAGTAATTAAAGAAAATGGCCCCGTTGTTTTTTTCTTCCCGGTAGTAAAAGTGTTGGTGGGTGTGAGAAGTAGGGTGCACACACTGGGCGTAGCTGGAATTTGCACCACCCGCACCAAAATCGATCATGGCCGAAGTTTTGATGGTGGTGATACCGAATGGGATACTCAATGTGTGTGTGTGTGGGCCGTGGGAATTTAGGGCGTTGCCGGGTCTGACAATAAACCGGTCGGCCGTACAAACGTACAAACGTACAAACGTACAAACGTACGTGGCACTACTATTACGTAGTCCTTTTTAACTATGCAGTTTTCTCAAGATAGCGCCTACCTGCCACCTTGATCTACGTTATCAATGACGATAATGATCTTGCACTCGGCATAACCAAAACCTTCTTTCTCCTTATTTACAAACAGAGCAAACCTCCTTAGCTGTGTGTTCTGCGACAAAAAACAAGCAAGAATAGCAGGGGAAATTGAAAACGTTTTTTCAATCTGAGACCCCCCTGGCTTACTTATCCCTTTGATTTTGCCGAAACAAAATTGAAAGGACACGGAATTACTTTGGTGGGAAGAAGAAACTCTTTTTTCAAATTTGTCTGACCGACTCTAACAACCTAACGACACTACGAAGTTTGTCTCTCTCTCTCTGTGTGTTTGGGTGGTTAATTTTTTTATTTTTTACGCTTGGGCGAGTTAAAGTTGATCGCAGTTGACTGGTTAACGTTTTGAACCCGGCCCAGCAGCAGGCTTTTCGGTGCGAATCTACTGCTTACACTGGTTAACTACTAGTTTGGTGCTATTTTTATTACTTAACCAGGGGGTGGTGGCTTTTTCTGGTCAAGAAAAAAAACTTGTCTCATTGCAATTTTATTTCCCCCCCCTTCTATCTATACCTTCCTTTTCATATCTTCCTTCTTCAAGTACCCTTTTGTCCATTTACTGTAATTACCATGGTCGTTAAGAGAAAGGAAGTCGAGGCTCCAAAAAAGTCTGCTGGAGAGGATTCGTATCTGGAACCGGTAGAGGACATTGTTAAAAATTTCATTGAAAAAGATCTAAGTATGCTGGACATATATGGAACAGTTTCTGAATTACCGCCACTTTTCTCTCCTTGCACTGATGCGAATGAAGCAAATGGTCTTCATTCTCCGGTAACGGCACTATCGTCTTTACCATCAACAACAGCTAAAAATAATGACCCTGCATCTTCGTCTACAGACGTTACTTCCACTCATCGACCGATCAATGGTCCCAAAATGTCACGAGAACGGTCACAAGAATCTATTTCTACAGTTGGAAGCACCGTTTCTGAGGCTTCTAGTACTGCAGGCAGTCAAAGCAGCAG
Source organism: Groenewaldozyma auringiensis (assembly GCA_030574195.1). Taxonomy (NCBI): domain Eukaryota; kingdom Fungi; phylum Ascomycota; class Dipodascomycetes; order Dipodascales; family Trichomonascaceae; genus Groenewaldozyma; species Groenewaldozyma auringiensis. The sequence continues at coordinate 175,829 of JAJMEP010000010.1, forward strand.
CCCATCAAGTCCTATTCGAAGAGAAAACCGCAATAGTAGACGGTTCCCTACCACTCAAAATACCCATATCAGACGTTTAAGCACTCTGGTTACAGACTCATTTTATACCAGTAGTAACAATAACGGTAGTTCGACTGGTGTCAACTCAGACGCTAGTAGTGGGTCGTCGTCGTCGGATACTGCTAGTGTGATGGGACATCGACGAACGTCTAGTGTTATGTCAAAGATGCGTAACCCATTCAGCAAAAGAGTCGTGTCGACAGGAGACGTTTCAACTTCAGGAACTCCAAGATCATCCAATTTGCCCTCCAGTTTGAGTGCATCACATCTCTCGGATACTTTATTTAACAACAACTCTAGTAATGGTAATAACCATTCTAGACGAATATCTATTTCCTCGCCTATATCTATGGCACCAAAGATAAATATGAGGTTCGGCACTGAAAAGCCAGGTGCTCGATAAGTGACTATTGTATATTGTTTATAAGAACCTTTTAACATGACTGTTTTAAAATATTTTTTTTGCAATTTTTCCCCCAGTACGAGTGCATATATGCATGAGCTTCGTCATTTTCACCAAGTACATGAAGGTATTTTTATATTTAATTCTAGATCCATTGTTATCGGCCGGCTCATCGCACTAAAACTTTATCTGGGGCTCGGCCAACGTGAAATGGTTCGTACCAGACGGTTTCGGTCCCGTCCAATTACAGATGTTTAAGTATCGATCACCAAGTATTCCACCCAGTATCTCTGTACCTACTCAGGAAAGGATTAGACCACTTTATGTATATTTGAAAATGTATTACTTCATAAAGGGATATCAAAATTAGTAAACACAATTATACCATTTACGTCTCTATTAAACAGTGTTCAATTGCACGGGGTAAGGACTAGAAGGGTAGTGGAAAATACCAGGCAACCAATTCTCCAAAACGGTAGGAAGAATTGGTCCACCAGCACCCCAGCAGAAAAAGTTGGGCATGGGGATAGGCACGGCGGCATCAACGGTCCATCCAGTGACAGACTTGTTGTTGTAGACGTCGGTGGTATTGAACTCTTGGTTCCAGTAACCGGTCTTCTCAGCAACAACCTGGAAAACATTGGCACCACAATCGTTACGACCCAAATGAGGCAACTGCCAGTTTGCTTGAACAGTTGACAACAAAGAGTAGTGATCGTAGTAAGTGTCATCAGTAGTACCCTTGAGGTATTCAGGGATATCACCCAACAAAACATTGAAGACCTTGTTCTGGATGGTGTAAGTTTCAGTTTCATCGAAAGTCAAGACAATCAAAGTACGGTCAATAAACTGCTTGTTTTCAAGCAAGGGCTTGATAAAGTTCAAAGACCAGTCACCAGAAACTTCAATGGTAGAGTCGTGACCATCGTTGGTCATGTTAGGAGTAATGAAAGCCCACTGAGGTACTCTGTTGTTGGCAACATCGTTGGTGAACTCAGTGAAGTTCTTGATATGACTAAGACGGTCGGGGTTCTTGGCAACAGAGTCGTAAAGAACCAATGGGTTATGCTTACGAACATAGTCGTTAGATCCCTTGGAGTCAAGGTACTGGAACCCTTCAAATCCAGTGTATGGAGCATCCTCTTGGTATTCACCCCATGAGACACCTCTGAACTCGAGCAAATCGACAACAGTGGAGACATTTTCGGGAATACGAGTGAATGCATCAGAACCAAGACCATAATAGTCACCACTGGCAGAAGCCATGTAGTTAGGCTCTGAGGGATGGGTCAAAGCCCAGTAGTTGGTCAAGGTGATACCTTCCTTGGCAAGTTCGGCAAGACCAGCCTGCCCAGCAGCCTTGTCAAAATCAGTGTTTTCAAGCCAAATGTGGTAGATCTTGTCGAAAGCCCGTCCACGAACAACATTGTTCTGATCAAAGGGAGGGAACTGGTAAGTGCTGGCAGTGGCTGCGGCAGCAGCGACCTGGGTAGCATCGGGCAAGATGGTGCTAAAAGAAGGAGCAGTTGCAAAAGCAGAACTGCTCAAAACACTCAACAAAGCAGAAGCAGTTGTAAACTTCATTATACTAGCTGCGGTAGTAATATGTTTACAATGTATTTCCTTTTTTTCCTTTTGTAGAAACTGGTTGAAGATTTTGTTAACCCCTTTCTTCGTATCATTCGGAATGTGCCTACCCTTTTATACATGAAATAATAATTGAAAAGTAACATCAATTTGATCACTTTTACATCCACGACATGCAAGGATTACTGATTAAAAACCGCAGTATTCGCCTAAAATCCCATAATACTGTCGCATGGTTGGACGGCAAATACCATTCAGGAACAGGCTCGGGAAAAAAATAAATTAAAATAAAATAAAAAAAGTAGTGCATGCGTGTGTGTGAGGCCCAATCACATTGAGTTTTTGACCCCACGATGGTCAGGAACGCCATGCATGTGCAAAGATGAGCTGCACGAAAACGTCGTCGAAGCAGCGGCCGCTTCCGTCATAAACCGTATCAAGTGAAGCGCATACGTAACATTCTCCAGTAAACGCTAACCAATGGTGAAGTATAACCATGCCTTGGCTCTGATGTGTCCTGCAAGTTGGTCCACGTTGATATATGCGGGGATTAAATGAACCAATCAGTTTGTCGTAATTTGTAATATCATACTAAATAAGTACCATTTGGCCAATTTAACCGATTCAATACAGAACATGGTAGCTAAATGCACTCACTAAATATCATTTTTGAAACGCCAATTGATATTATCAAGTTGAAAAAAATAATGTTTGTTTTGAAGCCTCGAACGTTCAAGCTGTTGAAGAAATTTAAGCTTGGTGGTTAGATCAAGGTTAGCTGCTCGTATATAAATCTGTACTGCACGTGACTGACCGGAGTCCGGAATTTGTCTCGTTTAATACAATCAGTGCGTACGTAGGGTATAGACATCGATCGAAAGGCTAATTTTTGTCACCGACCACTACAACCTGCACATGCGAGAAAACTTTTTTTTTTCCATGTGCATTACTCGTGGGATTTGCTCAATTTGTGATAAACAAAAGTTCGTCTGCCCTATAACTCGTTCCAAACGGCTTAGGTCTTGCACGGATGCAATACCCATGTAAATGTTGTACTAATGTACACGTGCGGCGTGAATTTTCATCACCTATATGGGTAACCGTAAACAATTATTAGAAAGAAAAAATTTTTTTTCTTGTAATTATTAGCTTTTTTGATCCATGGGTATACTACCTGGCTGACATTTAACTGGGAATGTATGAGGTCATGCTACCTCAGTTGAATGTCATTGGTTCATATACTTGTGGTATTAGTCACTGGGAACTTATCTCCATGGCTGCGACGTTAACGGCAGCCATGGTAAACGAATCCCATATAATGACACAGAATCTGCAGATACTTGGTTGAAGTACCTTGTGTATATCTTTTCCACCAATCCGGTATTTGAGATTCTGTAACATTTCCATTGGTGTTTTACCTCGATTTTGTGCTTCATCGTTATTTTGTGATAAGCTATAATGGGGTTTGTCCTCTGTGGTTTTGCACGGTTAAATGAATGAGTTCACAATAGTTCATGAATAAATTTTTATGGTTCTTTATGTTTTCTATGGGCGCTTTTTATAGCAGCGGTCTCGGTTGGTAGTTGAAATTAAATAAAAGTCTTACTGTAGGATGTCAAACCTCGGATCACTTGTACTGACGCCCATATACTGTCCAAGCAGACTCATGTTAACCAGTAAAATTAGGTTTGTGATTGCATAACAAAAAATGACATGTACGCCTGTAATGGGTTATCTAATCATTCCAGTTACCGCCGTTTGGCAATACATGTAATACATGTAGTTTATTTTCAGGGGGATCGACGGTCGATCCTTATCATCATCACGTTCAACTACCACAATGTCGACCGAGGAAGACAATGAAAAACCACCTTTCTCGCCGCCAAATACGCGCGGTATTGGACTGGTGTCCGCGGTATTTCTCATAGTCAACCGTATGGTAGGCACTGGTATTTTTGCGACGCCTGCAAGTATCTACGCCATGTGCGGATCAGTAGGTCTTTCGCTGGTAATGTGGACTATTGGTGCTCTGATCGCTGCGTCAGGACTTCTTGTATATCTCGAGTTCGGTTCAGTCATACCCAAAAACGGAGGTGAAAAAAACTACCTTGAGTATTTCTACAAGAAACCGCAGTTCTTGGCCACGTCCATGTACGCAATGTATGCGTTCACGGTCGGGTGGGCAGCATCTAATTCGATCGTGTTTGGAGAGTATATTCTGTATGCCTCGGGACATGAAGTCACTCGATGGAACCAGCGTGGTATAGGAATTGCAGTACTTACTGTGGCTTTTGTTATCCATGCTTTGTTTCTAAAATGGGGGTTACATTTGCAAAACATACTGGGTGTTTTAAAGCTGATAATCTTAATTATCATTATAATATCCGGATGGGTAGCATTGAGTGGTACGATTTTGTCGAATACTCCTACAAACGCATTCAAAGGAGGTGTCAAAGAAACATTCCATTCTGACATGCCTATAACAAGCTATGGTATTGTCACAGCGCTTTACAATGTCATTTGGTCTTTTATAGGATACTCAAATGCGCATTACGCATTAGCAGAGGCTCGCAATCCTGATAAAGTGCTACGGATTGCTGCTCCAGCAGCATTGGTAGCTGTTACCATTCTGTATATATTAGCAAATGTGTCTTACTTTGCCGTGGTAACGCGTGACGAGTTCCTGAACTCTGGCCGTATTCTTGCCGCAGTTTTTTTTGGGAAGGTTTTTGGAAAAGCCGGCGAGACAGCTTTATCTGTATTTGTTGCGCTCAGCGCATTGGGTAATGTTTTAGCGGTAATGTTTTCTCAGGGAAGAATCATTCAAGCACTGGCAGCAGAGGGTATATTACCGTGGTCAAGGCTTTTTGCAAAAACAATAGTGATTGTACCTAACCAGTTACCGTCGCCAGTAGCGGGGTTACTACAGCACTGGGTGGTTTCAGCGGTCATTATCATTGCACCGCCCCCAGGAGACGCGTACATTTTTATTCTCAATTTGATCTCTTACCCTCTGGCTATTGTCAATATTTTCGTTTCCCTTGCTCTTATACTGATCAATCTGAGCAGCAGCGAGTGGAACCCAAGTATCAAAGCAACTATACCTGTGTCGGTGTTCTTTTTCTTGTCGTCGGTTTATTTGGCAACAGCACCATTTGTTCCACCCGAAACATCTAGTCAAAACATTTACAAAGAACTGCCTTACTACTTGCATGCAGTGGTGGGTATTGGTATAATTGCTGCTGGTGCTGTATACTGGTTCATCTGGACCATATTTTTACCTAAACTAGGAAAATATTCAATTGTTTCCGAAATGCTCATAGTTGATCACCAGGTGCACAATTTATTGAGGAAAGTTTCAAATAAATCCATCAAGTAAAGCTGCATTTGTCGCTGTTAAGTTAGAAAATGAACTGCTTGCAAAGCTGAAGGAAAAAAAAAAAAAAAAAAAAAAAAAAAAAAAAAAAAAAAAAAAAAAAAAAAAAACCTGGGACCCGCACAAATACATTTCAAGATTCCTGGCTGATTATAGTTACCCCGCATACCCCACTATACGTATACGCGCGCGAGATGCTCTTTTACCGATTATCGAACTCACAGATCAATTTTCTTACTATCTGATACTTCTTCGACTACCATAAACTACTAGTTCATTATCTTAACGGTATGCAGTAAGTGCACCACCGTCTACAACGAGGTCAACTCCGTGAACATAACTGCCAGCACGACTTGCAAGAAACAAGGCAAATCCAGCAATATCCTCCTCTTCGCCGAACCGTTTCAAAGGAATCAACCCCTTGATGAAATCATTCAAGATTTCGGCGGTCATGTCAGTAGGGAAAAGACCTGGACTTACAGTATTGACACGAACACCTGTACCACGGAACCTTACTGCTAAAAGTTTACCGACCTGAGCAGCGGCTCTCTTGCTGGTAGCGTAAGAGGCAGAAACTGCACCGCCGATAATTTCGCCCGCAGTTGAAGCGATAATGATAACATTACCACGGCCTTCACCTTTTGAAGCAGCTTTAGTCAACAATGGTAATAATCCATAAGCTAAGAAAAACGGTGCTGTAGTGTTGATCTGGGTCTGGCGTGAAAAGCCCTCGAAATTGCCGGTCAAGGCTCGTTCAGAGACATCAGCAGCAATTTCATCAGGTGTGCGCTGGTCTGGCGCGGCTCCCATAGCAGCAAGCCTTACGGACATGTCAGTAGACTCCTGCTCAGTTGGCTCGTTGATACCGGCATTGTTGACGAAAATGTCCAATTCGGTTTCAATAGCATTGAAGTCTTTGATAAGTTTGAGAATACCCTCCTTGGAAGATACATCTCCTTGTAGGGGAATGACTTTACCCTTGCCAAGAGCGCTCAAATTTTTAGCAGTTTCATCAAGTTTTTCAAGACGACGACCGGTAATATAAACCTTGGAGGCACCATTTTCAATGTACGTTTTGGCAATAGTGGATCCGATACCGGTGCCACCACCAGTAATAAGAGCAACACGGTCTTGGACAGAGTAGATAGGATTTCCGTTGAAAGACATTTTTCGATAGAGATTGAATAATATATTCACATTTTGAAAGAGAATTCACTGACCTTTTATAGACTTTCCATCAAAGTCGTCATGGTCAGCAAATTTACAAACCTGTTCGTGCCACATGAGAAATGTATGGGAACTGGGCGATCGTCATCGGGAAAACAACTCTCCGACTCCACTATAAAAGTACTCGATCTCAATACTTATCTCCGCATACTTTAAATTTCACAGCTTTTACAGATCTAGTACCCTATAGTTTAACTCCGCATTCATCATGTCAAAGCCCACCTCAAAAGAAGAGTAGAATGAACTGCTTACTAAGACCGTCAACTTACGGTTCTATTTTGGGGAATTGTGACTAACTTGAGCGGCATTTAACAAGGTGCCAAATACAAAAACACGTCATTTATTTGTTTACTTGAAAATGTTTACAACTACAAGATAAAAAAAGTACTGCAGAAAAAAAACTTTCAACGGTTAAATACATTGATACCACCGTCTATGACAAGGTCAGTGCCATGCGCATAGCTTCCTGCGCGGCTTGCGAAGAACAGTGCAAATGCGGCAATATCTTCTTCTTTGCCAAACCTTCTTAAAGGTATGATACTCTTCACGGCATCGTTGATGTAGTCCTTGCTCATGTCGCTGGGAAATATGCCAGGACTAACTGTGTTGACTCTGACGCCCGTGCCTTGAAATCTTGTAGCCAGCATTTTGGCTGCATGTGTCAAGGCTCGTTTGGTGGCTGCGTAGGAAGCAGAGATTATTGGGGTCGTCACTTCAGATGCCCCGGATGAGACTATAATAATGGACCCACGGCCGTCGCCCTGAGCTGCCGCTTTTGCAAGCAAAGGTAGCAGCCCATATGATAAGAAATACGGTGCTATTGTATTCACCTGGGTTTGGCGGACCCAGCCGTCGTAATTGCCATTCAATCCTTGTTCAGACAATATAGCTGCGATCTCATTGGGAGTACTCTCCGCAGAGGGTTTAGCACCTGGAAGCTCAGTTTCCTCATTGATGCCGGCATTACTAACAAATACATCCAATTGGGTCTCAATGGTGTTAAAATCTTTGATAAGCTTGTCAATTCCTTCTTTGGAAGATACATCGCCTTGCAAAGGCACTACTTTCCCCTTTCCAAGCAAGTTTAACTTCTGAGCGGTCTCTTCAAGCTTTGCCATACGGCGACCGGTGATATACACCTTAGATGCGCCGTTTTCAATGAATGCTTTGGCGATTGTAGAACCTATTCCGGTTCCTCCGCCGGTGATGAGCGCTACGCGGTTTTCGAGTAAGAATAAAGGAGTTCCGTTGAATGACATTTTGCGTATTCAGCAGTTGGAAACAAGACCAGGGGGTGCGCCATTTTCAATCATCTCATGTTTTAACAGTGCTAGTGCATTGATACTAATAATTATAGCACTATAAGGTGTTTTGTTTTATGCATGATCCTATCATGGTGGTACGGCTGTTGGATCTGATATATACTATAGAAACCCATACAAATCTCTATGGGATCTCAAAAAAGAAAATGTTCAGTTGTCGCTTAATAATACCCTAATTTGCAGTTATTTGATATACATACATATATGTATGACTGTTTAATTGATATATACCCTTCTTAAGAGTTAACGGAAAGCAGTTAGGATACCGCCATCGACTACGAGATCAACACCTTGAATGTAACTGCCTGCACGACTAGCCAGAAATAATGAGAATCCAGCAATATCTTCATCCTCAACAAATCTCTTCAAGGGAATGATATTCTTCATCATATCATTGACGAAGCCTGCACTCATGTCGCTGGGATACATACCAGGACTGACACTGTTGACTCTCACCCCAGTTCCTTGGAATCTGGTAGCCAACAACTTAGCAACCTGGGTAACAGCTCTCTTGGTGGTAGCGTAAGAAGCAGAAGGTGCTGTACCAACGGATTCGGCCACACAGGAAGAGATAATTATAATGTTACCCCGCCCTTCACCTTTAGCGGCAGCTTTAGCCAACAACGGCAAGAGCCCATAGGCCAAAAAGAACGGTGCAACGGTATTGACCTTGGCCTGGCGAATCCATCCGTCATAGTTACCATTCAATCCTTGCTTGGAAAGAATGACAGCCAGATCTTCAGGACTGGTATCGGCAGGAGGCTGAAACATAGGCGGCTTGTCTTCGGTAGGTTCAGAAATACCAGCGTTGTTGACGAAAATGTCCAAACTGTTTTCAATAGAATTGAAGTCCTTGACAAGCTTTTTCACGCCTTCTTTGGAAGACACATCACCTTGCAAGGGGATTACTTTACCTTTACCAAGGGCATTTAGTGCTTTAGCAGTCTCCTCGAGCTTCTCAAGACGACGTCCGGTGATGTACACCTTGGAAGCGCCGTTCTCAATGTATGTTTTGGCAATAGTAGATCCCATACCAGTACCGCCACCTGTGATGAGGGCAATACGGTTTTCGAGTGAGTAGATAAGATTTCCGTTAAAAGACATTTTGGTTTCTTTGTTCAAGTTCTTTTGTTTGAATTAATAAAATGGGAATCCAAGAAGAATATCATGGCCTTTTATATTCATTTTCTGTTGACTAGAGGGACCCTGACGGAGATAGTAAACTCCGAGTCAAAGAAAGTTCTTGTACCTTGGAAGTCAAATATCCGGGCTGAAAATGGATTCAATATGGTTCATCTAGTAATATAATTGTATACGGTACAAAAATCCTCCGCGGGGAAAAGGACCCTCAAAGCCAAGCTAAAGCCGAACTATTTATATACTTGTGTATATATGGTTCAACTTTTGATAGGAAACCCCAAGTCGGCTAACTAAATTTGTAAAGAATAAGGTTTCAGTGATGCTGTACGCCAGCATTACCTAATTATTTGTTATGCAATTCTATTGATAGCCATAATGATCAACGCAAAAGCTCGGTAATCATATATAGTTTGTTTGCATTGGACACTTGGCTTCGGAATTTTCTGATAGGTAACCCATCAGTCCAAATCAAAAAATACCGCTATTACATAACGGCTTCATACTCAAAAATTCATGAGAAAGCGAGGCGTAAATGTTTGATAACCAAATAGACATTAAACGGACTTAATCTGACCAGACTACGATGACTACTATTCCGATCCGATTTCTAGATAACTAATGAATCAATGATCGGCTAAATTGGATCCAAATAAAGTAGTTTAGGGGTAGATGCGATGAACAGAGCTGATAACCATTATCCACGAATTGACCTTACTTAAAATCGAGTAAACCAAAATTTTTGATTCGCACGAATTTCTCTTTTAATTATTGTCCCTTTTTTTTCTATCGTCAAATAGAACTGTCTCGAACTATGCAGCGTGTGAGGTCTTACGCAAAGTTTCGAGCCTATCATAAACCTAAGTAAAGAACTAGCAAGATATTGAACTCCAACTACTAATAAAATGTATTAACAATCTCCTTATCTTTTTATGAACTATTACAGTGTCGTAAAGATATATTAACGCATAGAGGTGAGAATACCGCCGTCTACAATAAGGTCAATACCATGGACGTAACTACCAGCACGACTAGCCAGGAATAAAGAAAATCCCACAATATCTTCCTCTTCTCCAAATCTTTTCAACGGAATCGCATTTCTCATTCCGTCATTAATATAATTGGCGCTCATATCACTAGGAAACACGCCAGGACTGACAGAGTTAACTCTTACCCCTGTACCTTGGAATCTTGTGGCTAATAACTTAGCCACCTGGGTGGCAGCTCTTTTACTAGTAGCATATGAAGCAGAAAGAGTTTTGCCTACAGATTCACCAGCACTAGAGGCAATTATTATCATGTTCCCTCTACCTTCACCTTTTGCTGCTGCTTTGGTAAGCAAGGGTAAAAATCCGTAAGCTAAGAAATACGGTGCAATGGTGTTGATCTTAGTTTGACGAACCCAGCCTTCGTAATTTCCATTCAGACCTTGCTCAGAAAGAATGGCACCTAACTCCTCTGATGTTGTGTCGGCAGAAATGTTGGGTCCAAGCGCTTTGTTTTCGGTAGGCTCAGCAATTCCAGCATTGTTAATAAGGATGTCTAACTCAGCTTCAACTGCATTGAAATCTTGGACAAGCTTGAGAATACTCTCTTTGGAAGATACATCACCTTGCAAGGAAATGACCTCACCTTTCCCAATTGCATTCAAAGTTTTGGCAGTTTCTTCAAGTTTTTCAAGACGGCGACCGGTGATGTAAACCTTGGAGACGCCATTCTCGATATAAGCTTTGGCAATAGTAGAACCAATACCGGTACCGCCTCCAGTGATGAGAGCAACCCGGCCGTCGAGTGAATAGATAGGAGATCCGTTAAATGACATTTTGTTTACTAGAATAATGAACTGGACCATAAAGGTAGGTCAAGCAGGCCCTTAATAGCATTTTTTTGTTTCTTACAAAGATTTCGCGGAGGATATCACCGACACCGACCATGCACATTCATTCTAAGTGATCTTAAACTGAACACGGGTCGGCATTACAGAACTGCAACAAAAAACCTTATTCGGCAACAGTTTAAGCAAATCTACCAAATTTGAAATCAATCCAGTGAAAACACTCGTGTTATTGCTGTCAATACCAATATCGGTGTTCACAGCACCGATGCTTCATATTAGTGATCATACCCAATACTAATCAGTTAAACGCCGGTTCTCCGTTTTTCAATTAGGTAAGCAAACTGTTCTAATCAGATCTCCCCAATTATTTCTACGCATTTGTGAGAAGTCAACTTTTCAGTACCAATCTACTAGCTATCGCTTTGAAATCCATTATTGATATCACCGATACCGAGCTATCCGTTTTTTTTAGAAGTTTTCAAAAACTTGTTAAAGCAGCTACCATCCTACCTTTAATGTCTTCTGGTAAATCGAAATAAAAGTTAGATTAATAATCAACTGATCGGTGTATAGCCCGACCGGTCCAAATAAGGTAATTCAGGGGTGACGGCACAGATAGCCACAAGTCATAAAATAACCAAAAGTTTACTTTTCGAACAACTAAATCAAAACAAAAGTAAAATCAATTAATTCTTTCAGAAGTATATAATACAATGGCGTTGATTGTTATACAGCTCTATGGTTTTAACAAGGCTCGGATTTCTTAACGGAAAGCAGTGAGGTAACCACCATCTACCACGAGGTCAACACCTTGAATGTAACTTCCAGCACGACTGGCCAAAAACAAGGAGAATCCTGCAATATCTTCTTCTTCCCCAAATCGTTTCAATGGAATGATACTTTTAACTTGATCATTAATGAAATCCTGACTCATGTCACTGGGGAACAATCCAGGGCTGACACTGTTGATTCTTACCCCGGTACCCTGGAATCTTGTAGCCAACAGCTTTGCAACATGTGTGGCAGCTCGCTTAGTAGTAGCATATGAAGCAGAAAGCATTGTAGCAATGGCTTCACCTGCACCAGAAGAAATGATTATTATATTACCTCTACCTTCACCTTTGGCAGCGGCTTTAGTGAGCAATGGTAAGAACCCGTATGCCAAGAAGAACGGAGCAAGAGTGTTGATTTTAGCCTGGCGGATCCAACCGTCGTAGTTACCGCTCAATCCTTGTTCAGAAAGAATAGCAGCCAATTCTTCTGGAGTGGAATCGGCAGAGGGCTCAACACCATTTTCTTTATTCTCGGTAGGTTCAACAAGACCTGCATTGTTGACAAAAATGTCCAATTCAGTCTCAATGGCATTGTAATCTTTAACAATCTTTTCAATACCTTCTTTTGAAGATAAATCACCTGGCAAGGGGATAACTTTACCCTTACCAAGTGCATTCAAAGCTTTGGCGGTTTCTTCAAGTTTTTCAAGACGACGGCCAGTAATGTAGAGCTTGGAGACGCCATTCTCAATGTAAGCTTTGGCAATAGTAGAACCGATACCGGTACCACCACCAGTGATGAGAGCAACGCGGCCATCGAGAGAGTAAATTGGATTTCCGTTATAAGACATGATGATTGATTCACTTGATTTTTTGTATTCTGTTTCTGTCTGACAGAAGAAAAACTATCACTAAGGACGTCTCTGGTCACCTTTTTATATTCTTTTACATCCTGTACCACTTCGCAAATGACTATCCCCGGCTTAGTAAAGGGTCGTTTGGAATATCATATCAAGTACAGAAAATCATTACTAATAGAATGTAATCTCCGCGGTATTAAGTGGATATGTTGTATTAAGAGTATATACAAGTTACTTGAATTGGCAATCGAAGAGTTTTTGTCGATCTCAAGATGTTAACCCCGGTGCTAAATCGTCATGACACTATATCTTTTGATGGGAAACCCATTATTTCGTGTCACAAAGGTAGAACCCACTGAAGCCGGAATTTTTTTTCCAATTTAAAAGAAAAACGCATTTTTGTCAGTGGGTTAATGAGGGAAGACTTCATAAATTGATGTTTTCTATATGGGTTTCTACTTGTTTGTCACAATCGTTGAATTATCATTTAAAAAGTGGAAAAGTTAGTTAGTAGCAAGTCTATCACTAAAGCTATGTCATCCCCACGGAGTAATCGTCTCGTGCATGTGATAGTTTCAACTGATAATTTGGTTGATTTGTCAGATCGGAATCGGCGCTGAAAATGGCGGATGATCCAACCTAATGAACAACCAACCGCTGGCCACCGTCTATGACTTGAACTGACCCATGAGTGAAAGCGCCCGATCTTGCTGACAAGTACACTGCAACAGCTACCAGTTCATGGGGCTCGCCAAACTTTTTCATAGGAATAGATAATCTGTTTTCCTCTGAGACGTATCTGTCTGACATGTCTGTGGGGAAAACTCCCGGTGCAATGACATTGACCCGCACTCTAGTGCCCTCGATACGGTTAGCGATCAAGTGTGATACATTGGTCAGGGCTGCTTTGCTGTTGATGTATGATGCGGGAAATCCTCTATCAGTCATATAAGCACCGGCAGAAGTCACCAGGATTATACTTCCTCGGCCTTCGCCCTTTTGTGCAGCTTCAGCCAATAGTGGTAAAAACCCAAACGATAGATAGTACGGGCCGAGATCATTGATCTTCATAGTTTGTTCAAAGACATCATAGCCCGTCGTAAAGTGTCGTTCAGATACGTTTTTGGCTAGCTCTACTGGATCTTTGTGGTCAGGTTGCAACGCTTTCCCGTCAGAAGCAACAGCCAAGTTCGTCTCTACTAAGATGCCAGCATTGTTTACAAGGATATCTAAAGATGTTTCAATGGCGTTGTAATCATTTACCAGTTTTTGGATACCCTCGTATGTGCCAACATCACCAACTATAGGAATGACTTTGCCCTTACCGAGAGCATTGAGCTTAGCAGCAACTTCCTCAAGTTTCTCCTTCCTTCTACCAGTGATATACACTTTAGAAGCACCGTTTTCTATAAACCCCTCGGTGAAAATAGCTCCCAAACCGGTGCCACCCCCAGTGACCAAAGCTACACGGCCACTAAGGTCAGTAAACGATTTACCTCTAAATGACATGATTAACTGCAAACAAAAATGAGATTTCACACGGCAATTAATCTGGCACCACCATGGTGGTGGGGGGGAATACCAACATCTTATATAATACCGACTTATTTTAGATCATCGCAAAATTATGTAAGATTTTCACGGAATTATCGGATTAGTCCCGGATTTTACTGGCCTTTGCTGTCAATTTTTGGAGATTAGTTCAATTGTAACATGATAAAGGCCTAGCACACTTTGTAACTCTGAAAAATGACATTCTTGGCATTCAAATGGTTCCTCAATTTTCTATACAAACTCCATAATGCACCAAAAATTTATTACACTATGCCACCCACGCAGTTTACGCCAGCAGGTCGATCGTGAAATTTATTGACCACCACCACAGTTAACCCCCACCTTTGGTACGTACTAGTGTTATAGTATGTGCACTCGGATGATATGCAGAGATTCGCAATTACATAATCACTTCTGATAGATTGGCCACAGAATTATCTAGAATGTTTTACATTTGGAAGCCGCCAATTCCTTTGAAAAGAGGTCAATATCTTCATTTAATGTGAATAATAATTAACAAAATATACATTTATATCTGACCACTATGATATTCTCGCCATGACTACACGGAGAGTAAATCGTGTCAAAGCTGTGATCGCAAACTCTAACATCATCAACATCACCTTTTAAGCGTATGAACAAAAACCACCACCACCAGCTGGCCCGCCGATTTAGGCAGTGGTTGGTATGGACGGGAGGTGAAGTGGTTACTCATGATGAGTCATCAAGGAACTACCAAAGGGCACCTGGTAATTTGGTTTTCATATTTGGTGGGAGATTTTTGGTATCAAAACAAAGACCTCTGGTTATCATAGCCGCATTGGCTTTTATTGTTCCTAGTGGACTCTATTTTGGGTTTTGGTAGGTTTTATTGATTATTTTTTGGGTGCAATTCATGAAGTTGCTTTGACCCGAGTGCTTGATTTTGTCTCTAACATTATTAGCGCATCTTGGCTATGGCATCATGTGTCTCCAGCTGTTCCAATATTGTTTGCATATTTATTTCTTATAGCTCTAAGCTCATTTATCCTTAGCAGCACCACGGATCCAGGAGTAAGTTTGGTTTATCAAAGTCATAATACATCAAAGATAGCTAATTTTCCAGATTTTGCCTCGGTCTATACATATTATTGATACTGCTGGCGGTGTACTGCCCCCAGATTATAGTCTAAGAGTCTCGATACCTGGCCCGCCTCATACAGATCATCCAGTGTACGAACGGTACTGTTCGACCTGTCGGATATGGCGTCCACCCAGAGCTCTTCACTGCTCTTCATGCGACAATTGTGTGGGTAAGTTTCATTTGTCTGGGATATTTCCATGGAAGAACGTTTGTTTGATCTAACTTGAAAGACATTATGGATCATCATTGTGTATGGCTTAATAATTGCATTGGTCGCAGGAATTATAGATTTTTCTTCACACTGGCTTTAACAGCTACTTTGTTATGCATTTATGTCAGTGCTACATCATGGTATATGGTTTTCAAGGCGAATGCTATCCGTTCTGGACATTCATTTGCTGACAACTTAAAGCATACGCCCGTGGCATTGCTTCTGGCATTGTACTCTACTATTACATTGATAGGACCTGGTATCTTGCTAGTAGGTCATTTATATCTGAAAACTCGAGGACAGACAACCCAGGAGTTTGTAAGTTATTTTGCTGGAAACTGGTTGAGTTTGGAATTTTTTTTTGTTTTTAGCTAACAGTAGTAAAGCTTAGGTTGGAAAGATCTCAAAGACCTCATAGCCGGAACTGGCTATGGAATATTTATATTGCTTTATGCAGTGTGAGAGGGCCCAGGTAAGTTAAAATCTTCATTGAAGTTTTTCTGGTTCTAGTCTAATATTTGTCTAGATTTCTTGATCTGAGGGCACAAAATGATCCCAATGATCTCAGATACGTAAAGCTGTCAAGAGCAAAGGGGCATTACGAAACATGACCTAAAAATAAGTTAACTGCATTCCATATTTAGTATTATCAATAGTTTTCTCTCTTTCTTTTGTTCAAATTCTTGAAATAGTCCATTTTCAAGGCAAAAAAGTTTTGATAAATGATCAGTTAATCTCTGGTAATGTATCCTGGACTAGTAAATCAAATCACGATAAGATAAGAAAATCTGCTCCACAAACGGTGGTGGATGCGCCTGATGATCAAACGTAATGTTCACTACCACCTTAAATTTATTGGTCAAATTTACTCTCCTACAATAACAAATATGCAGTAAGAAGATAAAAAAAGGTTCGGCCAGTTTGGAAACCCGTCCCGGAAAATTAAAAACATTAATTGTAACGCGTTAAGCTCATAGAGTACACATTTTCCGACCATGGACGAACCGTTAACAGATCCTCAGAGTCTGAAAATGTACCATGTGCTGAAAAGCATAAAAGCACCTCAAAGTTTCACATACAGGAAAGTCACGGAAAACTCCAAATCATTCAAGTCTTCAGACGAGTTTATCAAAGCTCTAGCTAAATGTGTTAATTTTGAAAGTAAGAAACCTGTTGTCAAGATCATGAAGAGAAGAAGAAAGAAAGAGTAAAAAAGTCTAACAATCCAAGGTACAAACGCAAAGATTTTCACTACAAGTGAAATGTCGAAATGTTCCTGTTCTAAAACGCGGCCTTGCATTGATGAAAGATGTTCTAATCGGTAGGTTCTAAACTGTTATGAGTATTTCACCATTTACTAACATGTTCATATAGAGCTTCATTTTACGAGTGTATAAAACCCACCTGTGGTGCTGATAAGAAGACATGTGGTAATAGACGGATTCAAAAATTTAGACAAGAACAAAAGGAAGCACTTCATGATACTCTGCATAATCAAAGCACGACTAAGTTGGGATACACAGTCAAAAAAACGCCCAAGTGCGGGTATGGGTTGTTTGCAACAAGGGATTTTAAGCCAGGTGAATTAATTATAGAATATACTGGAGAGGTTTTGAACCACAGTGCGTACCAGAAACGGAAAGAAAGTTATGAACGTGCCGCGAATGGTAGACATAATTTTTATATTGTAGCATTACATAATGATATTTTTTCAACTGGTAAATACTACGTTGATGCAGAAAAAAGGGGTACATTTGCAAGGTTTGTGAACCATTCATGTGATCCCAATGCTATTGTTGAGCAATGGAGAATCGGAGATGAGGCGGCATTAATTTTGGTATGCAAAAAGCCTATCAAAAAAGATCAAGAGATCAATTTTGATTATGGATGTACAGAAGTAATTCATAGTTCTGGTGATTTCCAAACATGTTTCTGTGGGGCATCAAACTGTAAAGGCAGAATAGCAGATTCTTCCAAACGGAAGGCAACTACATCGCCTACGAAAAGTGCTTCTTCTTCCACTTCTTCTCCGAACGATTTGACCAAATCGAGATTAAGTACCAAACGCAAGGGCAGCAGTAAACCCAGAACTGCCACTAAAAAGATGAACTTGGTATTATCAAACTAAACCAAACCCTTTGGAATGGTTTACTGCATAGGATAGTCGTTCTTCAAGGACTTTTTCTGAGGTGTACTCTGGCAATAGTATACGCAAGAAGCATACTGATGCACTTGGCAAAAATGAGTCGTCATCACCGTTACGTTGTACGATAATTTCCAAAGGATGGCCGATAGGTGTTGTTCTGTTACCAGTCAAGAATTCAAGAAAATCAGCAACTTTTGTGGAATCCCATTTATGAAGGACTTTCCAAAACGCTTTCACGGTTGGATGTTTACTATCATATCCACCATCATAAGCAGCACTTTCTTCAACTTGTTTCAAGTTCAACACAGAACTTCCCTCGAGAATAGTTTTCATCACATCAGGCTGGATAGAACCAAGCAGTCTATGAGACATTACAGACCAAAACCCTTCAATAAAGTAGTTGGCTGTATCGCATGAATTGATGTAATTTGCATAATATTTTAATTCAAAGTCTTGAACTTGGTCTGAGGTTGTAAGTGTTACAGATTCCTCTTCATCCCTATAATGCGGCACTGTTACTGGCTCCGACTCCGCTTGCCTTTCCAAATTTTTGAAAGACATGGCAATTTCAGGAGTAACCTGGTTCATAAGCTCAAGCAATGTATTTTTGTTGAAAATTTGATCATTTCTTATGAGACAATAAAACAGTTTGGGGAACCTCACGTTAATTCGGCATCCATTCAAGACGGCCATTCCAAAAAGTCTACCCATACCTTTAACAACATATGCGTTCCTTTGAGTCTGTTTTTGAGATAATGATTTGTTTTTGAAATTGTAATCTCCAAACCAAATAAAATTTGCTGAATTTTCAATGAAAATCCCTTCATCAATACAAACTTTACCTAGCATGCTGAAAAATTCCACCAAAACACCTCCGTCGTCTATTGTACTTTCTTCGCCTACAAATGTCACTTTTGTGGGACAGTAAGCGTAATTGATGTTTTTAGATGATGACATTGTAGCAATAATACTTTCTATAAGGTTGTTTCGGTCAATAGTATACCTGTTCACCCAATCTGGTTTATCATCAGTTTTTCCATGGATGATATGCTGCACATTTCTGAGTCTCAGCATTGTTGAAGAAATCATGTGTATACTTTTCATTTTGAGGTAATGAGCACTGGAAACAGGTGTGGACGTGAACCATGACTCTTCCATAACTTCATTAGCCAAAAAAAGAATTGGACTCTTTAAACATTCTCTGAACTGCATGAGATGTGGCATTAACATGAGTTCGCCCAATATTTGCTCTTTATATCCGTTTCTTGTTTTAGTTCCTGATTGTGGGTTGGTATACCTATTAGATGGCTGGTCAAGATAATGAGAAAATCCAGAAGTTTGCAGCCAAGTAAGCGAACTAAGAAAAAAGGCATTATCTGCATATGGATCTGACCGGAGAACCCGATCACAAAGTTCTTTTTCCCGGGGTACCAAACTAGGGTTCCATGGGTTGGGCCATGGATACTTTGATTTGGCAGCGACTAGCCATTTGTAGATCTCAAACGGGAAGCAGGTACTCGAGTCCATGAAATACGCTAAACGAGATCTCAATGAACCAAGATACATTATATACAGTCTGTACTTGTTATAGCCCGGAGATGGCCCATTTTGTGGACGGATCTTGAATGGTTCTGATAACTCTTTCACAATGAACTTCTCAAGGTTTGCACCTTTCGAATCATATGGCACATTAGGCACAAGATGAGTAATAGGGAACAAAGCCTTGCTGAGGAACTCTGCACCACTAGAAACCATCAAGTTCCATAAGTTGAGATTAGATGGTTTTTTTCCGTGTTTTTTCTTCTTTGGTTGTAGTATTGGAGATTGAGTAAGATCTTTAATATTGATGCATTGGTAGAAATCCTCGTTGGCAATTTTATCGCCCTTGTCAATAAATATTTTAGAACATAGCCCAGCAGTCCCCTTTGTAGACACCAGATGCCAAGCTAAAGCGAGAGTAGCATCTTTTGAGATGTTTCTACCATAAATCTTCTTGATATTTCGTCGGCAAAATGGTGTTTGACATTGTTGACCACACCCCTTTTGAATCTGGTAAATGTACTTCCCAGCAACTGCGTTGGGGGAGATGCGTGCTTTGTGTAACGTCTTTTCTCTACTCTCTATATGGTCTGCAAAAGTGTCAGTCTCATCATTTATTGCATTGTTTTCGGCAAAGGACCAGTCTGTCATGTTGAATCTCCTCACCTCCAGCTGCTATTAGGTATCATGTACGATCTTGCTAGTACTAACTATAGCTATAGTACTAGTATATACTGGTAGCTATAGTACAGAGTGATATCTGATCATCAGGCATCGTGAACCACTTATCATTACGCGTTTTAGCGCTTGATCCTGGTAAAAGTAAAAGCACGGCAGTGATTAGAAAACACGGTAAAAGTGCATATTTAATGCAAGTAACTATACAATGTAACCATTCAAAGTAATAATGTAATGAATACAACTGGTATTCTAATGCGCAATAATAAAACCTGTTGCCCGTGACCATAGTCACGTGACGCAATTTTAAAGACTTTGTTACAAGTAAGAAAAAAAGCCAAATAACTAATTACATTCAATTACATTTACCATAAATGCATTATAAATCAATTAAATAAAAGTCATGTGCTTTAATTCGAACGTCCATTCACTCTGAATACCCCAGAATAAACCTGACTGTAAAGGTTGCTGAAAAGCCGAAGACTCGGATTAGATACCGGAGGTTATCGAAGAATAAAGATCATCGGAGAACAAATAACAATAAAAATAAATGATAAAAAAAAATAATTAAAAAAAAAAAAATTTTTTTTAACTACTACGGATACCCGTCGTCGTTCACTAATAACCGTTTGTTACCTTAATAGCTTTGTCGTCCGGAAAAACGGCGGACGCTAGTTCCGATCACAGCCTCTGCGATAAAAATATTAATATAAAGCACTTCTAACCACTACCATCATCATTATTATTCTGTTTATCGCGGGTCTTTTTCTTTTTTAAATTTTGCCCCTACTACGCCTTTGCACTTATTTTTTTGACAGTGATAAAGCGCTTTTTCTAAATCCTTTTTTTTCCCTCTGTTTTATTATTATTTATTTATCATAATCTTTTAAAATGAAGTTCTTCCTATCAGAGCATCTGTTCAACTATCCTTGGGACCAAGTCTCAGCAGCTAATTGGAAGAAATATCCAAATGAAATATCCACTCACGTCGTCGCTGTTGATGTTTTGCGGCGAGAAGTTGACCCAGAATCAGGGATTCTGACTACTGAAAGACTTATCACATGCAAGCAAGCACTCCCCAAGTGGGTTTTGTGTCTTGTCGGAGGCTCGGATAAGTCATATGTTCGTGAGGTTTCTCAAGTTGATTTGGCTAACAAGACCGTTACAATGAGGTCTGTCAATTTAACAATGAATCATTTATTGTCGGTTTACGAAACAGTTATATACAAGCCACAAGAAAGCAACCCCAATAATACTGTGTTCCAACAAGAGGCTCAGATTACTGCGTACGCGTCTTTCAAGAAACTCTGTAATAAGATAGAAGACTGGAGTGTTGAAAGATTCGGTCAAAACGCTATTAAGGGGAAAGCTGGGTTTGAAACTGTTTTAGAAAAGGTTTGCCAGAAAGTTCAAGACGGGGTTTTCCAAGAAGCAAGTCCTAGATCTTCTCATGCTTAGAAGAACAGCAACAACAACAAAACTATAGAGACAGCATTCTACAGAGCATGGGCTTCATTTTTTATCATTTTGCATCGTTTTCATCTTTTTTCTTGCATACTGTTTTGACGATTTTTTTTTCTTTTACTCTTTTTGGATTAACCCATGTACATATACACACACCCTCTCATATTTGCATTTACGATAGATCCTCTGTACAACAATGAAAAAGTTACAACATTTATAGACTGAAAATTTATATAAGCATTCGCAACTGAAGAAAAAATCGTTTTTTTCAAGAAAACCAAAACTTCTTATTTCATTCAAAAACTATAGAAAAAAATAATTACTAGAGCTATAAAAAAAACTATCATGAAGTTTTAACCTCTTATTTGGAGTCCTTGCCCAAGGTGTAGGTCAAGTGGCACTTTCCGCAGTATTGTCTGTCGAAAGGATTAAACTTGTCCTTCTTCATGTTGGCCATGTACACACCAGGTTCGCACTTGTCACACTGTCTTCTAAGACGCTTGACAGTTCCATCTTCATCGACCTGGTAGTAAGAGAGAACAGCCAACTTGACCTTCTTTCTCTTGTGCTTGATCTTCTTGGGAGTGGTGTAGACCTTCTTCTTTCTCTTCTTACCACCACCTCTCAATCTGAGGACCAAGTGGAGAGTGGATTCCTTCTGGATATTGTAGTCAGAAAGAGTTCGGCCATCCTCAAGCTGCTTACCAGCAAAGATCAATCTTTGTTGGTCTGGGGGAATTCCTTCCTTGTCCTGGATCTTGGACTTGACATTGTCAATAGTGTCGGAAGACTCAACCTCAAGGGTGATAGTCTTCCCGGTTAAAGTCTTAACGAAAATTTGCATTTTTCAATTCGTTTCGACTTCAAAAAATACTCGGGTCGTCGGCAAAATACTATGCGTCTTTCTTACCGGGTTCAAAGTGAAGTGAAGAAACAGAAAAAGTTTAGAGATGGCAATTTTTCAGTATTAATAAAGCCACTCTGCGGTACGGCGATCGATCGATCGATCGCTCAGTCAAACCGAAAAAAAAATTTAGAAATTGAAGGTTATTCACTATAGATGGTGTGACTGCTTTTCTGCTCAACCCTAAATGTTCTTATCTTTTTATTCAAGCCCTAATCAACCTCGATCAGCTGGATCATCATGAAGTCCCTTATTATACATCTACTTACTTTCTTTCTAATTAGTTATAACCCTCTGGATTTCCTTAAAAGTAAACCGATTCTTTACTAGCCGGGCACCAACCGGCAGTTGATACCATGCCTAATACTGGATCTGATATCAGGCGTAGAGCCCATTTGAGAGAAGAATACAGTTATGTTGAGTTTCTTGGCAAAGGTTCGTTTGGACGAGTCATGTTAGCGAAACCTACTAATTTAGCCCGCTGGCGCTTACCCCAGAACACAAACAAAAAAACACTACTAGTATTGATGAATTAAATTTTGTTTGCTTTTTTGACTATTACTCTCTATTTGTTTCATTCAACAAAGCTTTACCTAACTCCGACTAGGTTGCAGTGAAAGAAGTTCATTCAAAAGTCAGTTCTAATCAATCGGTTTCTGAACTCCGATTCATTCATAGTGTACCTCCACATCCTCATCTAGTTACTGTTTACGATACCTTTTATGACCATCCAGATGAGCATCTGTGCATTGTTATGGAAGCTATGCAGCTTAATCTTTACGATTTCATGAAATCATGCAGAGGAGTCATGTTAGATCCAAGAGATATCCGTGATATTTTATACCATGTGCTAGTTGGACTAAATCACATCCATCGACACAATTATATCCATCGTGATATTAAACCAGAAAACATCCTTCTTGCTTCAAGTGGGTACACTTCAGGCTACCGTTTTATTGCTAAAATTGCCGATTTCGGCTCGTCTAGGTGTATAACTGATAAAGGTGATTGTACCTATTACGTGGCTACCAGATGGTACCGAGCACCAGAGATCATATTCCAGTGTACTTTTTATGATTTTGCAGTAGATATCTGGGCATTTGGTACAATTGCAGCTGAATTGGCTACTTTTTCTCCTTTGTTTCCTGGTGTTTCTGAAATTGATCAAATAACAAAATACGTGGAAATTCTTGGTACGCCGTCATCTTTTAGCCTTGGTGGGTACTGGTCTATTTTTTATCAAGCCGCTGAAAGATTTGGATTTCATTTTGATTCTGTAAGCTGAGTTTTGTTTTGTTTTTGTTTTTTGGTTTTTTATTAGTTCATTATCACTTTGTTCTAATACTAGTGTAATGGTGTTTCTCGTGAAGAAATTGTGCCTGATCCAACACTTTCTAGGATGTTGGCGGCATGTTTGAAGTGGGAGCCGATTTCACGACTGACCGCAGATGAGTTACTTCATCATGAGTTCTTTTTTGAAAATAAAGGATGGAGTAACCCTGTACATGCTGACAATTTAACCATACAAAGTAATCATTGGGCCAGGTTACCCATTTATGATGATACTCATCCAGATTACGCAAGTTGGAAGAATGCCGTGCCACAACCGTCTGTCAATAGTACTGCCAATACTCCGTTAAGTATATCTGGTTCTGGTCTGATGTTTGACGATGATCTAGGTTATCATTATAATTTCACAAACACTCCTGATAGTTCGCACACTAAGGGGACATCATCTCCCTTGACTGGTGGTGTTGATGCCCATGAAATTTCTATGGAGTACGAATCTTCAATTCATGATACTATCAATCTTTGCGCGTCACCAACAGGTCCAAACGATTCCAGTCTAGTTGTATAATACGATTTATATGAGGGGAAAGGGGGAGGTTTAAAAGCATAATTTACTGTTATAATTATCCATTCATTAATTCATAAATTCATTAAATAGCATATTGTATCACATTATAAAATACTGTTACTTCCCTTTGAACTTTTTGTAGTCTGCAAGACTTAGTCGTTTCTTGGGTTGCGGCGGTTCATTCTTGGTCTCTGCACCACCATCATTTTGATCCTTTTTATATGCATTATTCCCAACCGTCGGCTTCGTCATCGGTACAGGTTCTCCTCCAATTTTACCAAGATCGCTCTCGCTGCCGTTACTCTCGCTCGTCTCTGGCACCAGTGTCGTCGTGTACCCAAACACGTCCAAATCATCATGTTCGCCAAGAGGCGTCTCCGACTTAGTTTGGAACGGGGCTAAAACGGGATCGTTACCCCGGATCGATGCACAATAGAGGCCAATGTACTGGCTATGTAGCGACGATCGATAAGAGTTCACTGCTGGTTTCACATCAGCCGCGTTGTTGATGAGAAGATCTAACAGATTTTCAGTTTGTACTGCTGCATCAACCATTTCAACTTGTTTGCGTTTTTTGGAGGCAGCACTGGTATCGTGATCCGAGGTTGCGTTACCCGTATCATCATTCTCTTGCATTTCTTCATCGTCGTCGTATTCATGCTCCGTATCGCTTTCTTCCTCAGGGTACTGCTGGTTAGGGGTTCGAATCTCATTGCCCTCGTCGCCTTTGGACTTGCTCCTGCGGCGTTTGAGCTCTTCAGCACGCTCCATGCGGTTGATAAGTGATATCGCACCTTGTAGCTTGCGTTCCTCTCTTGACGAGTAAAAACTCCTCGATTGAGGTGATAGCGTATTGGCATCTGTACCAGTGATTATAGGGCTACCGGATACAATAAGGCCGCCTTCGCTAGACTTGAGAGCCGTTTTGGGTTTCTTAAGACTTGAGCCTGTCCATACTCCTGACCGCACAGCTACTAACGCAGAATGGCCTCGAGACGGTTTTATTAGCCCGCTGGATCGTTCCATACGAGTCAGTATACAGTCGTTATGGTTACCACAAGCGCAATCCATACCTCGTTCCTGGATCATCACATACGATAACGCCAGTACTTGTTTCTCTCCGTCTGTTAATTCTGCTGCATCGTCCAATGTCTTATGAATAGGATGGTTCTTGTCAAAATTCCATCCGATTGTGAGCTCTTCGCCAGGTTTTATAGGCTTGATTGCAAACCCGCAAACACGTACCTCGCCAGTGATAGAATTATTGACAAAACTGAAGTTAACGTTAGGATCACAACTGCGGCGTATAAACGAAGTTTTTGACCCAATGACTCGGCCATCAATGGCAATTTGATCATGGCCACCACTAACCGTGCGACAATCAACAAATATCACTCCCGGTTTAGGGCACCCAAAATACTGGTACTGATTGGATGCATTCAAAATATAATCCCTTTTAAACTGGGCACGGCCATAATAGTATGTCAAAAACCTATCCTTTGACACAGCAGTAGTAGAAACACTGGTAGAACCCGTACCGGTATTTGGAACATCCAAAAAGATGCCAAACCTTGAAAACCCACCAAATTTCGATTTGAAATTATCTACAGCAGGCTTAACCGTAATTTCCAAAGGTGACATCTTACTAAATTCTTGTGACCCTAAAACCCAAACATCTTCCGACCGTCTAAACTCATCGCTCTTGAAAAAATTTTCAACATCTGAGAAATACTCTATAACATCAACTGGTACAAAATCAAATTTCATCGCTTGGGTTATCGATACATGCTTGAACCCTTCATCATTCTTTCCAACTTTATGAATACTAGCCTCGGTATCTTTGACTGTCAATCGCTTCCGTCTTCCTCTGCGTCCTCCGCCACCGCCACTACTACTGTTCCCATTACTGCCATTTGCGTTGCTCACTCCTGGTGAGTTCTGTCCTCTTCGGTTGGTATTGTTTGAATCATCATGGTCAGTAGGTCCTATTGGTGAGTCTAGTGGAGATACCGTGTTGGACTTTGCTCCTATGCTACCTCTACTGGTCTTTCTTTTTGTATGTGTACTGGTAGTGGTGGTGTTTGTGGATGCAGTACCTGTACCGCTTGGTTGTGGAGTACGGTTCCTACTTATTGGATCAATATCCATTTTGTTTCTATCATCCATACTATTATCAGCTCCATTGACATCCAAATCACTGCTATGCGCATTTTCTTCGTCAGCCTTCCGTTTTTTCTGTCGCATAATAGCAACATTTACATCGACCTTACGGTCGCCGCAAAAACTGCAATAAAATACATCAGGAACCTCGTCGTCATCAAAAATATCAACACACTGTGCATGCTGCCATGCATTACATTTATCACACTGGATAGTGAACCCATCATCGTCGTCAAACCCACAGACACAACTTATAACGCCTGCGTCCACAGGAAACAGTCGCTCTGGTTTCTTCTGTTCCTGTTTTGGTTCTTGTTTTTGTGCCGGTTTTGGTTCTAGCTTTGGTTCTGGTTCTGGTTTTGCTTTTGGTATTACTATTGGTTGTGGCTTTTCTTTAGTCTCCACTTTAGTTTCAGTGGCTTCCAAAGACGTATTAATAGACACTTTAGTAGTCCCTTTTAACTGTGGTATCTCAGTTCTCACGCTTGATTCCTCTTGGCGGTAAGTGGCGGTAGATATCGGAGCGGGTGCCAACTGGCCTAAATGGCCTATCGACGTCAAGGCTTCAGCAGCTGCCTCGATAAGTTCAGCCGAAGGTCCCTGTGAGATTTCTGCCAGACCACTGAGGTTACCTAAAGATTCAGCAGCGGCTGCTGTATCAGGATCAACACCTAGTCCGCTGGTATGTTCATTTGTATTGTTGCCATTTGCAACAACATTGGGCTCTTGCCGCGAGAACGCGGGCCCAGCACCGTCTTCTGCCATCTAAAGATCATAAACTGGTTGTAGTACCATTCCTGGATTGAAAAATGGTTGTCTAGCTTACGCCCAATGTCTGTTGCGCTAAGGAAACTAAATGTTATTGTTTGTAAAATTTGTTAGTATGGTAATTCAAACAATAATAAAGTATAGTTATAGCCTATAGGGCGACTTTTAAATTTATTTATCCAAAATTCATGATCGTACTGATCGTGATCATCAGACTTGATCAATGCCCACACACGATAATTATAGTTAGCGATTTTTACTACCACTACCAGTGCTAAGTTTAAAAAAACGTTACTACAGCTACACCGCTATTGTGAAATTCTCTCCGAGGTTCTTTACACACGAGCTTATATACTTCAAGAGATTTTTTTTCTCGCCACGAGAATTCCATATACACCGCTCACCACCCGCATAAGATAACAGGTATATATCTTCTTTGGTTTTTTTGCATTTGTACATACCTACATCAAAAATGGCGCACAGGCTGATAATGCAAATTGTTTTCACGGGCTCTCAGGTTTTTGGCCGGGCTTTCATGGAAGCTTACAGACAAGCCTCCAATGCATCACTAAGAGCCACTGCCAACGCGGCTGCGCGTCAAAAAGCAGGTGGCGTTAGTCTAGACGAGGCATGCAAGATCCTCGACATTGATGCCGGGAAAATTTCAAGAGAAGCCATTGACAAGAAGTTCAACTACCTTTTTGATGTCAACTCAAAGGCTAAGAGTGGCAGTTTTTATTTACAAAGCAAAGTTTTCAGAGCTAAAGAACGGCTAAACTTTGAATTAGAACAGCTACAGGGTAAATCCCAAGGAGCAACAAGCTGACGTTGAAGGATCATCAATAAGATCATGGACTCTCTCTCCTTATTTTTTGTATATAATAGATTTATGAATTTCTAAACAATCATGACATGGAAAAACAATCAAAAAGCTTTAAGTTGTAGTAGTAAAGTTACTGCTAGTATTATTATTTTATTATTATTAATTTTTTCTTAAATGAAATCATTATATCAGCTTCAAGGAGTGCTTGCTTGCTTGGTAGTACTAGACTCTTCAGTCTGTGGGCTACTACCAGAAGCGGCAACCTTTTTGGTCTCGTAAAAGTTGGTCTGTTGAGTGTCATGTTCTTTCTTCTCCATTTCCTTCTTTAAAGTACGTTTGGATTTCAAAAGATCTGCAAACTTCGGCATCTTCCACTTGCTAACTCTGACAAGGTAGTAGAGGAAAAGCATTGCGGCAACGTTGAACACAATGTATGCCCAAATAAATCCAACGTTTCTCCATCGGTATGAGTAACTAGCACCGACAGATGCAAGGTACTCGTCACCGACTTTGTACACACAATATTCGCAGTCGGAAGTGGACCCAGGGTTGTTCAAGTAACCAGTAGCTTCGGAAACAAACGCACCAGCGTACTGCTGGCAGGTGAATCCCTCTGGAGGCTGGAATATACTGTACTCCTCTGCTGAGCATTCCACACGACGGTCATGCATAGTGATAACCATATAACACTGGATGAAATACGTGTATGGAGACACTTTGAACATAAACGTCCAGAATCCTGGCATAAGATTCATGGGCTGTAGAACACCACAGAAAGATATCATGAACGAGAACAATACTGAACAAATAACTGCAGCTGAGGCAGGGTCGGGGGAAGGATATGATACCATCAGAGCAAAACTGGTGATATATATCTGGAAAAACACACAGTAAATCATGTAGAAATACCCTGCAACTCTTGCACTGTAATCATACCTAACCGGGAAGTAGAAACAGCAGTACAATAACGTGGAGAAAATAATGTGGTAAGGAATTTCAGACAACAGCTGAGATATCAACAAACAACTCCAGTGGAACGTATTAGAAGCAGATTCTCTGACTTCATACAATTCTCGTGAAGAATCCGCAAACGACAACATCTGATTCACCAATGGAGCTGATATAACTTGAATTAAGAAAATTGCAAACATACCATTCTGTAACCCTGCCGTAGTAAAATTGATACGCCAAAATGAAAACCCAATAAACAAACCACCTATAGTCAATAGTAGCATCTTAGCCATTAAATAAGTGGGGGATCTGTAGTATTGCTTTGCAGTTCGAAGATATACCCATTTCAGCTGAGTCAAGTAGCCAGCGGCAAATTTTCTCGACAAAGTCTTATCCAACTGAGGTGGGGGTAATTGTGACCGGGATGCAACAATTTCATCAATCTCAGCCTCCACTGCTCTACTCTCATCGGAACGTTTCCAAATCTTATGCCAGTCGTCATTCACACTTGCAGTGGCTCCTGCACCAATACATTCCAAGATATACTCAGCTGGATTCTCGCTTTCTGAACACTTACGAGCACCATTGCGTTCAAAATAACTCGTCAAAGTAGAAGAATTTTTACCAATATCACCGAAATAAACTGTTTGACCACCCTTTCGTAATAGCAAAAGCCGGTCAAATTGTTCAAACAATGTAGCTGAAGGCTGATGAATAGTACACAAAATTGCCTGACCAGCATCAGCCAACGATCGAATAAAAGTTACAATAGCCCATGCAGCTTGTGAGTCCAACCCAGAGGTGGGTTCGTCCAAAAACAGCAACAATGATGGCTTAGAAACCAACTCCACACCGATAGATAACTTCTTACGTTGTTCGACATTCAATCCTCTACCAGTAACACCAATAAGAGCATCACTATAATCAGACATCCCTAGCAAGCTAATAATCTTCTCAACATACTCCATCTTCTCATTGTCGGGAGTTTTCGCGGGTTGACGCAGCCTGGCAGCAAACTGCAATGCTTCACGAACAGTGGATTCGGCCAAATGCAAATCTTGTTGTTGTACATAACCGGTACGTCGCTGGAAGGTATCATCGAGAGGTCGGCCATTAACCAAGAAATCACCAGTGATAACTCCAAAATCAATTCGCTGAGATAACACATTAAGCAATGTTGTCTTACCAGCACCTGACTCACCCATAAGTGCAGTCATAGTACCTGGCTTTACGTAACCTGCAACGGAGTCTAGCAGTTTACGTGTAGTCCCATCAAGAGGAATAGTATAGTCAACATTCTTCCACGTAAATGTCTCTCGTTCACTGATATCACCAGAGAGCTGCTGCTTCAATTCATTCTCATCAGCAACGTGGTCCTCTTCAACTGCGGCTGTTCCCAGAAGTTTACTTGGCATATGTCCTCTCAAGAAAAGTAACACATCGCCACCACTTACCATGGGTCTCAAATACTCAGTAGCAAGAGCATCAACGGTTAAAAAGAAAAGCCAAAGCCCAACAATGATACCAAAATTACGCCATGCATGGTCCCACTTGTATCTGTATGCAGCATAAATATAGCTATCACCACTTACCGTTGCTCTACCGGGGCTTGACCCAGCGTAAGGACACACCTGGTTTTCCACCTGTGCACCAGGAATTGCCGGAATTAGCGTATCACACCCCATCTCTTTGTGGTGGAACTCATTAGCCATCATTGCTTCGAACCCATAAGCCAAGGGATCAAGCCAATTAATCCATCTGAACCACGGGTGCATATCTGGAGTAGGAATCATAAAACCAGTGTAGACTGACAACGCAAGAATACCTACACCAGCAATTGTGTTAGCCATTGAAGCGGTTTTAGTCAAACTGGCAATCATCTGGAAAAATGATGTCAGACACAAGGTACAAATACCCAACAGTAGCATGAAGAAAAAAAATTGGCCAGCAGCATGGTTCAGTCCCATAAGCCAGTACAAAATAATTGAAAACAACACAATCGTACCAATTTTAACTGGGAAATCTGTTACTATTCGTTGAAGAGCCTCGGTTGCCGGATGGTAAAGATAGTAGTACTTCTGTTTTAACAAAATTGGTCTGTTTTCAAAAGAGTGGGTAATTTCTGCCAGTGCTTGCAAAGAGTTATACAGCAAGGCAAAAAAGATACCACCTCCTCTTGAAAAGGCACCTGAAGTGGTTTCAGGAATCTGGTAGAACAAAGATCCAATTACCAGTGCTTGAATGATGGAACCAGCAAACAACGTGACTGTATAAGCGCTATTACCCTTTATACGTTGTGCACCACGGATAACGGTCAATTTCAACTGATTCAAAAATGTCAAAGAGTACTGAGACCTCTTCGGTGATCGTTTCTGTTTCTTTTGAGAGATTGCAATATCCTTAAACTCACCAATAATGTCCTTTTCAGCAGTCATAGAATTGTACTCCTCAATTTCACCTATGAGACGTTTATAGTCGGGAGATGCCTTCCAGTATTCCACAAACTGTTCAGGGGTCTTGGGTACTTTATCTTCATAACCCTCTTTTATTACTCTTCCGTTAGGATCAGTTACTGAAGTCAAAAACTCAGCGGTGGTCTGTCTTCCAGGACAAACGTAGCCCATAGTTTCAAAATATTCCTTGGCTTCGTCTGCAGGCCCAAAATAAATCTGCTTTCCGAGATAAAGTACAGTGACTTTGTCATATAATCGATAAATGTTTTCACCAGCCTGGTAAATGGCAACAATTGCCACGTTGCCCAAGAAATTGGTAGCCGCTCTGATAGCCTGGTTGTACTCCAATGCTGTAGAGGCATCAAGACCACGAGTGGCATTATCCCAACAGTACATGGAAGCTCTTGCTGCCAATGCCTCAGCAATCGAAACACGCTTTCTTTCACCGCCAGATACACCTCGTACGAAGTCATTACCCACTTTGGTCTTATAAGTATGACGAAGACCAAATACAGTTGCAAGGATATCTACAATTAGCTGTGTATACTCTTCTCTTGAAATACCACCAAGACGTACACGGGGAGCACGACAAGATACTGCAAACTTCAGAGTTTCCTCTACAGTCAAATGTGGAAAATGAACATCCCACTCTTGATTGTAAATGACTTCGTTTTTGAAATTTCGAAGCATTTCATCCAAAGAAGCACCGTCGTATCTCAAGTCGCCTTCCATTTTCTTATACTCGCCGAATTCACCGGCAAGACTTTTCAAAAGTGTTGTACAACCACTACCTGGACGACCAAGCACTAACAGCATTTCACCAGGCTTGACCAACCCGTCGACATTTTCAATAATGTTTCTCAGCTTTTGCTTCTTGCCGATCAGTTTGGGCAATTCCCAGAGAGCAATGAATACTTCAGCAAATGTAGGAGCAAAAATTGCTCCCATATCAACACCTACTGTAGTCAGTCCACGAAATGAGACACCAGTTTTACCGAGTTTCCGGCCATGTTCGGTCATTTCATGTGTGAATGCTCTTAATATAGCTTTAAGGTCGAAATCATTTGGATCAATGACAAATTGAATGTCTTGATGAGTTGTTCTGGACAGGGTCCTTGAAAGGTTCTCGAGTTTCTCTAAATTCTCTCTCCGAGTCATTACTTTACTCAATTGTCGAGTGATCTCCACTTCATCTTGAGCTTCGGGATCAGAATTGGCCGCATCGTACCCAGCACCGTCGGAACCATTTCCAGCGACAGTAGTACTGGTAATTAACAGATCCTCTCCAGCCTCTGAAGGATGGTCGCCG
The DNA here is from genome assembly GCA_030574195.1 of Groenewaldozyma auringiensis. Classification (NCBI taxonomy): domain Eukaryota; kingdom Fungi; phylum Ascomycota; class Dipodascomycetes; order Dipodascales; family Trichomonascaceae; genus Groenewaldozyma; species Groenewaldozyma auringiensis. The sequence goes on from JAJMEP010000010.1 coordinate 208,352, forward strand.
CTGGTATCAGCGTCATCGGCGATTTTGTTGCCGGCGGTATTACTCGCTATCTCGATATCATTTGTAGTGTCGGTAACATTTAGATCGGCGGCCACTTGTTCGGGATCATCAACAACAACTCCTTGTGGAGCAGAACCTGAGGCATCAGCAACAGCACCAGCGGCGCTTTTCAAGTCTTTCTCCTGTTGGCCCAAGTTAAATGGCAACGAACTGTCACTCATTGTAGAAACAGTTCTAAATAAAAAAAGTTAGTAAAACAACTGTTTATCGGGATACAAAATTCGTGTCCGGTAGAATTCGTTGTTTATATATATCACGGGATAACAATAAAAAACAAACAATAACAAAAAACATCTAAGAAAAATGGTTGCCAATCACCAGACATGAATCAATTGATATTATGTTAGCTTACCTGGTAGCTCTGTCAACGTGGTTTAAGACGTTTCTAGAGATAAAACTGTAGCTGAAGCCGAAATTCCAGTAAAAGAATCAAGGGAAAGTCTAAAGAAAGAGAGGAAGGGAGAGAAAAGAATTAAGAAAATTAAAAAGACCTGGAGTAGAAAAGGAGAAAGATTTAAGTCGGAACTGGTAAAAGTTAGTATGTAGTATTACCGATAGTGTATTAAAGTATAAACTAACGACCCGGATAAACAAGTGCTGCCAAGAGTATATAGAACTTTTTAAGCCAAATATGGTACTACTTGAGATGCACGCCGGCCGGTAAATACATTTAGCGTTGCTAAGAATGGTATAAATCTAATAAACCTATTTACCGGTGGTGGTATTAATCTGGCTTTTATTCTGTTAGATTCAATGAACCGCGCAAGCTACTTGGGGTGCGGTGGGCCCAGGAAAAGCTTGAACGAGTTATTATAATTCAATAACTATGTACCGCTATAGTAACAAAGCTAGGTCAAGCATCAGTACACGCTGATATCATCTAACGTAGTAGCGAAGTTTTTAGCTGCATGTGGTGTAACTTCTTCCCGGCATATGGGCATTATTCCTGCATGGCCGATTAAGCTTTAATTTTTACTGCGCATGCACTGGGGTGCGCTTTTGACAACACCAGTTGATTCGTGCATAAACAAGCTGCAGTGATGATATGTAGTACTAACATCACATCAGTATACTATGGTGGAACTCCGACCCACGGCCCAAACTCGGCCCATAGTAAGCAGGGGATGGCCGTGGCAGTACGTACTCCCCATGTAAGTATCCATAAATGTTTCACCGAGTTAATTACTATGACAGAGCCGCACTGCCCCCACCCACTGCTAAGCTTATCAACCCCTAGGTCGGTGATAACTTGGGGCCTCTAGTCCCGACATGTCGGGGTTCCAGCTGGGTGATGCTGGTTTGAACCCCCTTTTTTTGGATTGAGGCTGAAGCCTGATGTCCAAGGTCTTGGAAAACAGATATAGCAAAAATCTAAAATAAGTACATGCAGACTATATTAAGAATCCAACATGTTGTGGTGGAAGGACATTGACTGGTCTGTCTCTCATTGCTACTAGTACTAGTATTCTTACTCAATTGGATAGATTTACATTCTTGAAAAAATTGATTGGCAATTTAAAGTAGGCCTATGTTTAGCCCTGTAAATCATCGCCATTCTCAGTATACACACACAAGCCGCAGAACTAGCCAGCTAGCACTAGACTAACGTTAACTAGCCCATACACGAGTACATTCTACCAAACTACACAAGACATAACTTTTGAACACATTAATATTAATTTTTTTATTTATTTGCAATTATTGTTGTTATATGACCATAGTAAAAGGCCGGTACTCGCAAGCACCAGTTCAAGTGGGAAATTAGATTATTTTTTTTCTAACTTTTTTTTTATCTCCCTGGTTGGTTTTGATCTTTTTTTTGTTTCTTTGTTTGTTTGTTTGGTAGGTTCGTTGATTTGTAAACTAATTAGCCAATGCTTCTAGAATCAAATTCTTTGCCAGATTCACGTTTTCATTTGTTCCACGAATGACGATCGCACTATCCGGCCCGCTCTCAGGTTTGGGTACAAATATGCTACAGTCAGATTTAGCACGTACTTCATTAACTCGTGACCCCTGAGGTCCGACGACTAATCTGTATTTTGTAGGATCAGAAAAGGACAAGAATCCAGTGGCGTTGGATTGCTTTACTTTTTCTAATGCAGCTTCAATGAACTCTTTGGCCTTTTGCAATGATTTTTCATCCTTGCCTCTTAGTCTCCATGTGGCATCTTTGCCAGATGTACCATTGGCATTACCATTAATTTCATCGGGTACTAAAACAAAACTGTATTTAAAAGTACTCTTATCTTCATCTTCTTCATGATCATCACTACTTTTCCCGTTGCCGTTTGAGATCGATTTTGGAATTTGAGAGAAGATAGCTTGACCGCTGTTACTGCTCTTGTCAATACCCTCTATACGCACATCAAATTTGTCATGAACTTTTCTGGCCAAAATGCCCTTGTTAGACAACTCTGCTTGGTACTGTTTAGGGATACTGACTTCCAACTTGCCTACACCTTGAGATTGACGTCCACTAACCAACGAACTAATCTTAGCTTTAGCTAGTTCGATTTTTTCCTTATTGTTACCTGTAATCTTAATGTTACTATCACTAGATCCCTTCTTAGGGACAAACAATACAACACCAAACTCTTGCTCAATCTCTTGTCGAACGATTCCACCAGGTCCAATGATGAATCCATGCAATTCAACGGGAACAGAAAAGGTTTCAGTTACTCGGCTTTCTTGTTGATCAACAATATCCTTAATCTGTTTAATAACTTTGGCAACAATCTTTTTATTGCCAAATACTCGCACCTTGTTGCTCTTACTGCCTGCAGGTGGGATTTGAACTACTCGAGACATGGGGATCTCTGATCCATCAGGTCCAACAGTAGATCCACCAGCCTTGGCAATAATCTCCTTCAATGCAGAACCACCAGGACCAATCAGTAAACCGTGGTACTTAGTATCAACTTCAATCTCTTCTTCAACAATGCTATTAAATTCGTCAACAATCTCTTGAATCTTGGCGACTGCAGTCTTAATACCAGCTTTGGTACCAGTAATCACAATCTCAACATCAGCATCAGCAGGGGGTTTACCATTTTCTCCGCCGTTACTGGAATTGTTATCGTCTTGAATATCAATCTTGGTATTGGTCTCATCTTTTATGCTGTTAATATATTCACCTTGTCGACCAATTATTCTAGATAATGACTTTGAAGGAACCTTAATGGTCTCAATGTTATTATGATCCTTTTCATACTTGACAAGATCCAAAAATTCTTCCTTGGTTTTAGCAACACCCTTGGATGGGCCACGAATAACAATATCGTCACCTTCTTTGGGGAACTTGATTCTAACCATGTATCGGTCAGTCATTCGTTTGATGTACTTTCCGCCAGAACCAATCAGCAAAGCATGGTACTCATTGGAAATGTGAACAGTCTCAGTAACTTCGTCAGCTAATCGCTTTCCTAAAGATATTATATGAGCCTTGGCTTCATCGGCATTTCTTTTAACACCTTTGACAATACCATGACCATTCTCATCGATATCAACTTTAACCCCGAATTTTTCACGGATACTGTTCAAATTGGCACCAGATTTACCAATTAATTGTCTAACATGATCGGCTGGAAAATCAAACTCAGTGGTATATTTACTCAAAGTTTCATAATTTTTGGATTCTTCAATTACCTCTTTGATATCCTTAACAACACCATCAACTTCCTTTTCCAGTCCCTTCACTTCAACAGAACCGTCACCCATACTGACTGATACCAAAGATCCATACCTACTCAAAATAGAGTTCAATGTTGTATTCTTGGTTCCAGTTATATACTTGTGTTGATCATTGGGAATAGACAATTGTTTACTAATGATGCCTTTTTGCTTTTCTCGGATTTCATCCAATCTACTGTTGGCCATCTCCAATTTCTCCTTGATTTCAGAAGCGCTGGGACCAAAGTCGTCATCTTCATCTTTGTTTGGGTTATCAACATAAACAAACAAAATACATTTAGGAGCAACGACCATATCAACATACAAGTCTCGCTTAACACCATCGGCAATAGTCTTGATTGAGTTCAAAAAGAAATCATCCAAATCGTCAACCATTTTGACTTTTGAAGGTGGGAACTGATCAACCAAAGAAATAAGAGCCTTTTTGGCGTTTTTAATTTCATCCACATTATCACCAACAATCTGGTATACAACAGATGTAACATCCTTAAGGGCCTCTTCTGAAGGTACAGCAATAGTAACTCCAAAAGTTTGTTCGATGTCTTTCAACTTCCCATGATTGTCAAAGTATCTGGTCAAATACTTTGCATGTTCTACCGACCTATCATGAGCCTTTGAGATTTCCAAGTTCAAAATATTCAATGCTCGAGTATAGTCCAGCAAGTATTTTTTGGCATTTTTCAATTGGTCTTTAGGTCCAAATATTTCATATGTACTGTCACTGATAGCTCTGGTAGTAACTGAAAAGTTATCAAACACATCTTGGCTCTTAACAAATTTTTGCTTTACCGAAGGAATTTCAACAATACTGGAACCGTGCGTAGTGGGTATTTGTCGAATGTATTCTTCAATCTGGAATCTCAAGTCAAGAACTAAACTTCGTTCACCGGAGATCTTAATAGACCCTGAACTCGAGGCAGAAATCTTGGCACCTTCCGTATCCAAAGATTCAGCATATTTCAAAGCTAATGGCAAGTATCTCTTGTCAATGCCTCTAATTTTGGTTTTAAGCTCTCGGGTCCTACTGTTAATAATCTCCATTATTCTCCCGGAAGCAATGGCAACACCTTCTTCATCACCTTCAATTACAGCATCGACCGTTGACTCGTCCTCGTCTTCGTCGCTTGAGGAACTATCCCCGCCTGAAAATGACTCAGACGCACTGGCAGCATGCGATGAGGACCCATTTTGCTCAGGATTTTGAAGCTGTATAGTAACTCCACTAGCCTCAGTTATAGCCTTGATAGTAGCTCCCTTGGATCCAATGACATATGCACGTAAAGAAAGTGGGACGGGTATTCTTTTGATAACCTTGGGACTGATCTCTTTTAGTATGTCTCTTTTGGCCTTTTGAACATTATTAGGTTGACCTTTTATGATGAATGTGGTGCTACCATTCACTCTGCTTGTAGAGCTCTCAATAACAGTATCAGTATTTTTTCTTACCCGGAACAAAAGTTCCGATAAAAATTGCTTTGATTTACCCTCCTGTTCGTCAGCCCGTAAAGTGATAATCTCTGTCACTGCCGTTGTTCTAGCCGCGGCCCCGTTTCCAACAGAAGGACTGGCAGATCTATCGGATCGCAAAGACGTGGACGATCCCCATGCACCATTGCTCGAGCCATTAGAAACTGCAGGACTCAGGTTGGATCCTAAAGCTGGGAAAGAATCCAAAGATTCAATATCAACTTTCTGTTCTTGCGCCGGCGAAGATATAACAGAGGGCAAAGCAGGGTCGACTGCAAGAGGTACTTTGGAATTGTCCAAAATCTCGGCTGATGAATCCGGTGATCCTGATCCAGTCTGTGGAGTTTCGGGATTTAAAGATGCAGTACTCTGACTACCCCCGCCAATTATCCCTTGCTCACTAATTATACCACCAGATTTGGCGGCATGTCTTGCCATGAGATCTTTAGCTAAAGATGACATGGTGGTAGCTCTCCCCTTTTAGTTTTCTTTTAACTGAAATTTTTTTGATGTGGTTTTTTTCCGGCTTTAACTATAATGTTTTTCCAGAAGAAATTCAAAACTGAAATGACAGGCTGGCAGTGCTGAATGAATTGAACTAGACCAACAAACCTAACAACGCCCCATAAAATGAATTTATCCGTAGAAAACACTAAACCCAAACTTGTACCCAAATTTAATTAGCCTTAAGTTGGGGCAATGCTGACGAAGTGCTTAATGATAGAAGAAAAAAAAATCGTGAAGATTGAAAATTCCTATCCACACAACTCAATGTACGTGATAATTCCTTTCCCTAATAGCTACACGTTAGATCCGAGATTCATAAATGAATATCAATGAAAAGGCTACTAAGACCCTGTGATAACTGATTTGTGAAAAATAATTGGGAGATGGCAATGGCATGTCTCCGTTGCATAAAATCAGGTTTGTGATGTATCCACGTTATGCGATTTCGCACTTACCAAAAAAGAAGAAAATGAAAAATATATTGGCTCCCCAGAATGTGAAAAATATCACTAGAAGAAAGCAAATAAATGAACTTGAAAAGTGTATTACTCCTTACTCGGAGATTTACTCGCTGATTGGAGGTGGGGTTAAATGGCAAGAAGTCAAGTGTGACTAGAAAGGGAGATGAAGTGAGAAAAAAACAGCGAAACGTACGAGCGTCTAAACAAAAGTTGCAAGATAGGCGCCAGCAAATTAATAACCGTAGTAGTAGTAATATTAGAGTATTATATAAAGTAGTACGTATGATAAATCCTGGAAGATCGAACAATCCTAATATTATCCATATGCAATTTTCCCTGCTGACTCTGCACACGCGCGTGTTCACACACATGTATACCCACCCCCATGTATATTTGTTGTGTGTGTGTATTACGATCGGCCAACTTTCTCTACCAATTTTTTAGCTACTTACGTACTAGTACCGGTACCAGTACGAATTCGAAGCTAAGCCCGGAGAACTCGAGGGCAACGTTTTTGATACATGTGTAATACGGGCTAATCCATTACACAAATAGCAATTGCTTTACTGATACAAAGATATGTTGGTTACTTGCTTTTTGTTCAAAGATATTAGTATTGATTATGATATCATAATACCAGTTGATAGCAATTGTCTCATAACATGATAACAGTATATAATATGGGAATTGTAAGACTCCAAACAAAATCGATTCAAACCAAGCTTTTGTTCCACAGTTAGTGCTTTTTCAAAACTAGTACTATAAATATTAGTTAATACTACCTGGTCAGTCTCTTAAGCCAGCTAATTGAAATAATCTGGTACCACGTAAGTAGTTGCTCACGTAATCTAAATACTCTATATCGTGATCATGATACTCGATTCTGCTTGTATGGTACATATATGTGTAATGTACGCCGCCGCACAGTCTCACCTCGGCCAATGGAAAGTTCGTACTAATACTCAATAATATATGTACAACGTTATTGCATTTCATGTTTGCATTTCCTGCGTAGTAGCGCCAAGCTTCTACCGGCGGCTAGTATCAAGGAAAATAAAAAATAAAAATAATAAATCTTAAGTTTCACCGAACTAATCAGGGTTAAAACCAAAATTAATAACAAGAAGGAGAAACCCAACAAAAAATACAATCAGCCCAGCCCTGAATTCAAATGTGAGAAGAGCTTTTTTAAAGCTGTGTGTAAATCGTCTTTGTTTCAAATTTATTTGTAGTCTTACTCCGTATTTTTGAAATAATTTGATACTTTGGGACTAGAAATATGATTCATTACTTGATTGATGGATGAGTTTTATACGGTCGTTTACCCCTTTTAAGCTCTTTTGCATTGGTACTCGTTTAGAAATGCTTTTATTACTTGCAGACACTTTCAGGGGTAACAGGTGTATCACTTTGCAAACATAACTAGGAACGGCTCAAAAATAAATGTGTCGGCATTGGTCTAATTTGCGTTGTAATGACAGGCTTACAAGTAGTTAGTAAGTAACTACTGCGAACCAAAAAATACCTCTAGTCCCTAGCAACGTATATCGTCCTAGAATAACAGCAAAAAGTTCTATACTAGCATAATTATTCGCTGGCGTAAATAAATGGCTGTCTCAAAATGAGAGCGCACCATATCAGTAAAGTTAGAACTCAAATCCAACCTGAGTAGACTCCGGAATTTACCCAACTCCCCCGGTTAATTTATCCATAACTAGGCCCCAGTCAGCTCAAATATTTAAAATGCAAAAAAAAATTAAAATGCAAAAAAAAGGGCCGAGCAGGGAATTGAACCCTGGACCACTCGCACCCAAAGCGAGTATCATACTACTAGACCACACGGCCGTGATTTGATGAAAAACTGTATTTGTGGTCACTTATATTCTGACTTTTTGGATTTAGCAAATCAAGATTTTAAAACTGCTTTAAATTTGTCAATTATGTGTTAATGTTTTATTTCAAACTAATTTTACAAACTATCATCCTTCAAACTATTTGCTGTAACATTTTTAAATGTAAAAATAATTATAAATGGTTTTTTTGTACGACGAAAATTTTGCAGGACGATTTTTGGTCGTCGTAGTTAGATGTAATAATCGTCAAAAATCGGCGCTGATCGACACTAACATTATTTTAGTACTATGGTTACCTAGGAAACTTCCCAACTGGCAAGTTTTTTAGCATCTAGAACCACACTTTTGAATGACTTCGCCATCAACAAACATTGGTTTGAATTAATCAATGACCACATCTGAGACTAAAAGTGTGGTAAATTCAATATAATAATCTCAAATGCTTGAAACAAATTGAACTTTGAACTTCGTAATGGGTAATGCGTAAATTAGAAACTCTGAATTTAAAAATGTTAATTTTTAAAAACATAAATTTTGTTTTAATATCCCTACCATATTTCCGAAAATCAAATTTAGCTTTCAGTTCCCTAATAAATAATATAGCCCCTTTGATTTTTTATATTGTAATAACAATAGTATGCCATTATAGTTACTTCGTAGCTGTCTAATCAGGTTAAATCAATTGATGTCGGTGATTGATTTCGTAAAAGGTTGCTGCTAGATCTGACTTTCTACAGATAGCTTTTCCGTAGCTTCAAAAATTGCGCCCATCATTTCTTTTTAAACCCCTGCGTAAAGACTGAGTATTGGCTTTAATTTTAGTAATTCTACCATAATTGAATCAGTATAGACTATTGTTAAAGCCAAATTTAAAAAAATATTCGACAGTGTTAAAGTTAAATGTAGCCGCGCGGCGAGTTTCTTATCGCGATAAGATCTTATCTGACCCCGTCTCGTTCTTGTAGGTATAAGTTTCTAAAACCACCAACTTCCCCGTCAGTTATGTTAAAATCGTGCCATGAAGCAAAGTTTAGTTTTGAACTAAAAGTGCTACTGAGTGCCACAGTTAAATGTACTGTTACTGCAATGTCAAGAAATTGCCACCTGCTGCATACTAAGCTTAGATCTCGTCAAATTCAGATATATGCCTGTAATTTAAATACGTAAGCATACTTTCCTGTTTTTTGTAATAATGCACTTATTAATGGCTTTAATACTTTTTAATAGCTATCCTATGAAGCCTTCGTGTTACTTGCTTATTGATGATAGCTGGGTTGCCTGCTGAGCTTTCTAAACCTTTGAAGGCAAGTGTATATACCCAGATTCAAAAATATTCAATGACAGCAAGATGAAATATAAAAGCAAAGTTATACAGTGAGCTTGGCAGTATGCTGTTCCTTTTGTATTGAAAGAATGAAGAATAGTGACTTAATAAAATCCATATTAAAGTTACAGATCCATATTTTTTTTTTCAAAAATAACCCTGTTGTCCAAAAAACTCACAAAAATAAAAAATAATACATTAGAATTGACAAGCATTATATCCATTCCAACATGTTTCATAGAGCAGAACACGTAATTCAAATGTGTTGTGATATATTTTAGTTGTCAAATTACGTATACTCCTGAGATGATCTGCTTCTAATACGATCTAGATCTAGAGATCTCTATTTTCTAACTACACAAATCTTTGTTTACAGTGCGTTGTCTTAAAGTTCCATGCCATACCGCACATTTCCACAATTAATTACACCCTTAATTTTTGTTTCTTGACATCTGTAGAGGCCCAACGCACGCAATTAGCCAGCTTGAACACTAGCAAGAGCATATATACACACTAAAATGAGTGATACTGAGAATTCTGGTGCCATTGATGACATCAAGCTGAAGTTTCCTGAACCTCCAGTTACGCCTGGACCCCTGACTGAAACAGGCTCCAATCATGATGTAACCATTGAAAAACAACAGGACAGCAGCACAGAGGAGATACTATCACGCAGTGAATCGGAAGAGTGTATAAAGTCTAATGAGGATCAGCAATTGGATCATGGCGTGCAAGAATCTACCAAAGATCTAGATGCCTCTGATAAGGCATTGCCTGTACCGGATGCAACGGTTAAAAGTGAGGATGGAGACAAACTTGCTGAAACGCTTGAAAAAACTTCTTTAAAAGAAGATACAGAAAAGCAGATTGAAGAAGCATCTTCTGTAACTGAGAAAGTTCTGGTTGTCTCAAGTGAACCTTCTACCAGCGAAGAGGTGAATAGCAGGCCCTCAGAAGAAACTAATGATCTTTCAAGCGATGATAAAAATGAGATTGAAGGATCTGAAGATACTGAATTGGATGCTGAAGCTATAGTGCCTAATTCAGCTATTTCAGAGTCCAAGGAAGATGAAAGATCTGTGTCTGAACCATCAGATGCTGTAGATTTTGCGGACGAACCAAAGACTGGGACCCCTGCAGTTGAAAATGCTGCAGCCGAAGAGCCAGCAGCCGAGGAGCCAGCAGCCGAGGAGCCAGCAGCCGAGGAGCCAGCAGTCGAGAAGCCAGCAGTCGAGGAGCCAGCAGTTGAGGAGCCAGCAGTTGAAGAGCCTACAGCTGAGGAATCAACATTTGAAGAACCAGAAACTAAAAATACAATAGCCGAAGAACCTGCAGTCGAGGAACCAGCAGTCGAGGAACCAGCAGCTAAGGGACTAAAAGCTGAAGAACCAACAGCTGCAAAAGAAAATGACGGTGTAGTTGAAACGCCAGCCAAGCCTAGCAAGAATGCTAAGTTAACGGACACTACTAACAAGCCCAAGCGCGTGGAACCAGAAGTGAAGCTTGCAGAGGCTGTTAATGACAGCGAGACTGTTTATCTTTACACATCATTTGCATCAGCGAGCCCGCACTTGATGAGTGATACCAACAGAGTCATGCATATGTTAAAAGCCCAAGGTATAGAATTTGAGCTGGTCGATTTAGGTACTAACGATAAGGCAAGACGGCTATGGAAATGGAGATCTAAGGAAAGAAGTTTACCTGCCATAGTCCGGGATGATGAAATCATGGGAGTAAGTTTGATCAATGACCTATTTTTTTTATAAGGAAATGAATACTAACTGTTTAGGGGTATGCTGAAATACAAGAGGCAAACGAATTCGGTGAACTCAAGGAACTAGTTTACGACGAACTTTAGACGCTCTAGCATAATAGACTTTAATTTATTAATTAAGCCATTTACAGATTTTTATTATAGAAAAGTTTAGTTTGAATGTTTCCACAGTCAATTGAAAACCCATCCGGTTGGCTAATGCTCGGTCAAAGTCGCGATGAGATCGGCCAAAAAGTAAGAATGCTGATTTTGGCAGAGATCTCGATAAGATAAGGTACTACAAAATTTGGTTAAGCTTTTTTATTTTTATTTTAATTTTTTTTTTTTGAAAAATTTCTGATCAGACCGTTTGAATTGTCGACACAACTACCAGAACCAAATACTATACCATGTCAGACGAATCTGATTTTTCTGACATCGAAGATGAAGTCACTGGAGTCTTATTAGGATTTGAATCAGACCCTGTTGAGCCAACTGACAGCATCACATACCAGGATAACCGACTTGGTGGACAGCCAGAATGGATAGATGAATCTGAACCATCTGCTGATCTTGTCAAATGCGAGAGCTGTGGCGAAAAACTTGCATTATTAGTACAAATATACGCACCTTTAGAAGATGAGATTTATCCCCGTGTGTTATATGTTTTTGCATGCAAGGATACAGCCTGCAGACGTAAAAAGGGGAGCATACGAGCATTAAGAGCTGTGAAACGCGATATCGAGGAAGAACAGCGGATAAAAAAATTACAACAACAAGAAGAAGCCAGACTGGAAAAGGAAGAACAGGAAAAGAAAACCATTTCCAACGTGTTTGGTGAATCTTTATTCAACTCTGATACATCTAGTAATCCATTCTCTACTGATAATCCCTTTGCAGCAAAGGATATTGCTCCCAAAGAGGTTACCCCACCAAAACAAACTACCACTACTAGCCAGCCTAGTAACTCTGCTTCAACATCACAGCCTGCTAAGACAAGAACAAAAACGTTCCCAGAATACAATGAACTGTTTATCTCAGTGGAAACTGAAACTCTGTTTACGCCGGCACTGCCAAAGCCTGCTAAAATAGAATACGACTATGATAAAACTTCAGACCAAGCAGAGAGCTCCAACGCTGCAGAGGCGCAGCTAGCAGAACAAGGACTGAACTTTGATAAGACATTCCAGCACTTTTTGGAAGTTGTCAACTGCAACCCTGAGCAAGTTGTTCGATACCAAAACCCACTCAAGCCGTTGTTATATTCTGAGAGTGACGAAGTATCCACTGTCATCAAAGGCATGCCTTCATCACTTCCAGGATGCACTGTAGAGCTTCAAGTTATGCCACATGCTATCATGTGTCTTGAAGACCAGACCGACGTCGAGGCAATTGCTAACGGGATGGAATGGGGTACAATCATAGTAGCTACCAGTAACACTACTCCGGAACTTGACAGTAACAAAGTAGGATACGTTGAAGAATGGGTTGGTGTCCAATGGGAAGAACAGCCACCACAGTAGAGGTAGGAATAAGAAAAAAAAAGATCTCTCTTAATTAGAGTCATATAATTTATGTATATTTTATTATTTACAAGAACCGAGGTATGACTTGCTCGGAATAAGTTTGTATAAGATCACCAGCTTTGAATTCATCCCATGATTCTAAGGATATTCCACACTCTGTGTCTTTTCTAACCTCTTTTACGTCATCTTTAAGATGCTTAAGCGAACTGAATCCACCTTTGTATACAGTTTCACCGTTTCTGACCACTTGAACTTTCTCGCCCAAAGACAGTGTTCCTCTTGAAACTCTGCATCCAGCGATTTTCAGTGTCTTTTTGTTTTTGAGTGATATTTCAAAAATATTTCGCACCAATGCTTCACCAATAACTGTAAGTTTGATTTCAGGTTCAAGCATATCGCTAAGTTTCTTTGATATATCCTCAAGCAGATGGTAAATGACATTATAAGTCAAAACTGGAACTTTAAGCTTTTCAGCTTTTGAAAGCATAGCTCTATCAGGTTTAATATTGAACAATACTAACGAACCACCAGAACTTGCAGCCATCTGAAGGTCATTATCAGTAATTGCGCCAACTTTGCCGTACAATACATCCGCATTCACTTCATCGTTACCGAGACCTTTGATACTTTCTACCACAGCTTCAACAGACCCACTCACATCACCCTTAACGATGAAGTTTAGAGTTTTCTTGCTTTGCTCTTCTTGGTCTACAGCAACCTCTGTATCATCCAGCCCAGCACGTTTCAGCTCTTCTTGTCTTTGCGCGCGCTCCTGTATTGCGTGCAGCTCTTTACGTCGCTCGTTTATAAGATCAATCTGCTTCGACTCTGCAAGTTGTTCCTTTCTGCGAATTCTATTATCAACAACTAGCTTTGCTTCTTTATCGTCTTTAGCCTCTAGAACTTCGTCACCAGCTTCGGGCAACTCTTTCCAGCCGAGCACTTCCACGGGCGTAGACGGGCCGGCCGTCCTGACCGTTTTACCATTCTCATCACGCAGCATTTTGACCTTGCACCATTTTTCACCAGCAACTATTGAAGCACCGGGCTTGAGCGTACCTCTCTTTATAAGAACCGTGGCAGCATTTCCCAGCCCTTTCTTCAAATGCGATTCTATCACCCAACCCTCTACGGGCCCATCTGGCGGGGACCGTATATCCAGTACCTCAGATAAAGTCACGATAGCCTCTTCCAACTTGTTAATTCCCTGGCCAGTTTTCCCCGAGACGCTGACTACTTGAGTATCCCCGCCGTAGTCCTCGACATCTACCTCGTTAGCCGCCAAGTCCGCGACGACTTTATCGCGGTTAGCATCAGGTTTGTCAATCTTGTTTACAGCAACAATCATTGGGACGTTTGCCGCGTGCGCGTGATTGATAGCCTCTTTGGTCTGTGGCATGACCGAGTCGTCAGCAGCTACGACTAAAACAACAATATCGGTGACATTGGCACCGCGTTGTCGCATGTTGAGGAACGCTGCGTGGCCTGGTGTATCGAGGAAACATATTTTTTTCTTAGAGCTCAGCGCAACGGAAAATGCGCCAATATGCTGGGTTATACCTCCATGTTCTGTAGCAACAATTGAAGACTTTCGAAGGTAATCCAAAATCGTGGTCTTGCCATGATCAACATGGCCCATTATCGTAACTATGGGCGGCCGTAACGGCACATTAATATCACCGGCAGCGGGCTCAGGTTGAGGGAACAGATCTTTCCCAGTCATCTCGTCAACAATCACTGCTTGGAATCCTAGTTCCTCGGCGATAAGTCCTGCAGTTTCCTCGTCAAGGATAAAATCATGTTTGACTTCATCGAACCCGAGTTTCTGCATACGGTCCTGTAAATCTTTTAACCTCATTTTCAGCATGTGCGCCAGGTTGGATATCGTGACAAACTTCGGTATGGCAAGCTTGGGCGGCTCGCGTTTCTGGTTTAGTTTAGCTTCGCGTATTTTTTTCTGTTGTCTGGCCTCGAGATCAACTTGTCGTTGGATCTCCGACAAACTTGTGCTCTGATCATCTTCTTCAGGGATATCGTACTTATCTCTATACGAAGTCTTCTTAGGCGGCTGAAACCCTTGCTTTTTAGGTTTCGCGCCAAGATGTGGTATAGTCTCATCTAAGAATGCATATTCCTGTCCATCATTATTGGATGGTGCTTGTTGTGAAGGTTTTGCTGGTTTGTTCCCTGCAGGTTTAGTTTTATTTTTTTGGTTCCCATTATTATTATTGCCGTTAGGTTTACTATTATTATTCTTGGGTGGTCCCTTTTTAGCAGCGTTCTGCTGTGGTGTCCTGGGTCCTTTATGACCCTGGGACTGACCCTGTGGCTGTCTTTGTTGCGCTGGCTGTTGCTGTTGCTGCTGTTTTTGTTGTATTTGTGGGCCTGCACGCCGCGTCCCTCCGTACCGAGCGGATACACCTCCTCCTGTACCTGTAGAGTAGCGTTTCACGGGACATGTCCGCATACACGTTGCTTCAATCGGCGAGTACCGTGCTAGATACTTCCACATGGCTATCCAATACGAAACATGAACTAGTGAAAGTTCTGATTAGGGGCTATTCACAGAGATTTTGAAAAATTCAGATTATTTCAACGATCGGCATAAAATTTCCTCCCCAGAAGCGAACCCAGTAATTATTACTGATCGCGGTAGCCAAGCTCGGAGAACACACTCCAAGTATTTTTTTTTTTGCCTTTGCTTCTTGAATTTGTACAAATATGATTATTGATCTCCTACTGTTTTATAGGATCTATAGATAGATAAGTTATTATAATTATATGAGATCTATTTCAAAGTCTTGGTAAGGCTCGTACCCTTTAATAGACGCGAGGACGGCATCCAGTTGTTGGAATTGCTTACTATCGTTGGCATACCGCTGGTGCTTATTCGTAAGTCTGTGCTGTCTGTAGTCATCAAACTTCTCTCCGCAGTTCTCGCAGTATCCTAGCCGTGACCCTGCGTTGGGTTTGGCTCTATTCTGCTTTTTCTGCGTGGATGTGGTATCACGTTTGGGCAGCGTCAGATGCTTATAGCCGCTATCCTGGTTCTTCGTCTTTGATGCAGTAGTTGTTGATGCAGTGGTTGCTGTTGCTGTTGCTGTTGTGGTTGTTGTCGTCGTCGTCATAGTAGTATTCATATAAGTAGGAGTTAAAAGTGAGGCTGTCTTCCCGCTTCTGGAAGATTTTCGCTTGGTGTCGTCATCTTGAATTGTTGGATCTCTCCATATCTTTGCGGATGTTGTACCACTTGAATCTGCAAACGACCGATTGAGTACTTTCTTCTTCAAGTTTGCGACTTCCCTCGAGGTACTTGCAACTGTGGCGGCTAGCCCGTTACCACTATTACCATCGCCAGATAGTACTACCGACTTTGTGGCAGAAGTAGCCGTAGATATGTTAATACCAGATGCCATTAATTCTCGCGACTTGCCGTCATACCTGCTGGCATTAGATATAAAAGAGCTGTTAACGTATGCAGGGACCGCAGCAGGTGTATTGAACAGTTCAAGGGTACTCTTGGATGCAGCAGGGGGACCAAGCATCAATAAATTGCCGTTCAAAGCAGTTACTGAATCTTGAACATAACTCTTGTGTCCATCGATTTCATCCTTCTTGAGACGCTTGCTGGTTAGGTCCAACGTTCCATTATCTTCAAGAGGACGTCTCTTGAGAGAGTTAAGTACAGCAGTTAAGTTACGCTTCTGTTGTGCGGCCCTCTCTGCACCGTTTTCTTTATCCTGATGATCGACATTTACTTCTTTGTCATTGTGCCCATTTTCCTCATGGCGACTAGTATCATCATCGTTACCGTCATTGCTTGTCTCATGTCCTTCTTTCACATCAATGCGAAGCAGCTTCTTTATTTCTTTATCGGTATCTCGGTCCAACTTCTCCGACCGTTTTCTCTCAGATTCTCTGAGTCTTTCATACTTTTTCACCCTCTTTTCGATATATGCCACCATTGCTGAGCGATCTGCCTCTATCACTGCTATACCATCACTGAAATGCTTGGACCCTAACATTGCACGGCCATCTGTTACATTAACGTGAAATCTAGGTCCGTTTCTTTCCCTTTCTCGAAGTTCCGCAATATAGTTAGGGTTCCTTGAAATTTTTTCATTATCATGCAAAAACAGCAAATCCTCGTAATACTGTTTTTTATCCAATTCCAATTTCTCAGTTTTCCACGTCTTCAACTTGTCTCTATACGCGCGGGACTCGTACAAAAACGGAGACCTGTTACGTGAATGGTATCTCAAGTAAGGCCAAACCGGCTCGGCCTCACCCTTTGGTGTTTCAAACTCCTTGTGCATCGTAGGGCGGTGGTAATGCCTGGGATCCCATATAAGAATATAAGGATTTTTGAAGTACGTATAGTCGTCACGTTTGGCACTGGGGTCTCTATCACTAGGGCCAATCAGTTTCTCTTCGCGTAACAGCTTGACAAGAGTCTGATTATTTTTGGCGGTAGCTGCAACAGTCAATGGATCGTATCCGAATAAATTATTAGCGAACCGGCAGAACTTCTCAAACGTCCAAATCGTCATTCCGTATTTACGCGCTTTGGAAATAATATCCGTCGTAGGGTAATCGGCATCCTTGGACCGTTTAGTGATCAAATGTGTTACCGTCATATCGAAAAATGTACTGAACCGTGTCCCCATTGGATCCATATGCGTTCTAAACTTGTCAACAGTTGAAGAATCAATGCAGTCAAAGTACAAAATACTTCTGTTCATAATACGGCGCCAGTCCTTTTGCCATTGCTTCATGGGTTCATTGGAAACATGAGATACCCTTGAATTATTGGAATGCCGTTCAACACCACTGTTTTGGTCTCTAGAATCAACAAAAAGCGCCCTTTTACAAGGGTCGGCGCCATTAACCAAATTATGGTGTCTTGACCCAGGCCGCGGACTATTGGTATTTGTCTCCTTCAATGGAGCCCTCGATGTCATTTTTTTATGTTAATAAAGTGGTATTGGTTTTTATTTGTTGCTGTTTTTTGTTTTGTTTTTTGTTTGATATGATTTGTGATATTCCCAACTTTTTTAGCCCCAAACAATGCAAATGAAATGAAAAAAAAAAATGCTTAAACGTGTTGTGTAATGCGTGTGTATTCCATGAAACCAAACAATAAACACTCTTTTGAATGGTAAAACACTAACAGGAGGAGAAAAAAAAAGGAAGGGTAAAACCCCGAGCTCTTCTTTTTTTTTAATTTTATTTTTTTTGGGCAAACCAAATTTCCCAGGAAAGAATTTAAAAAATAATTACCTACCAGTATCTCCTCCGGAAAGCACAACCCAAACCTCCTCAACAGTAAATACACTACTCTGCGCCACTCCCAAAACGCGTGTACACTGCTTAATGCAAAAAATGTATGTTGGGTGCTGGTAATAGTTGTCTCAATGAGAGGGAAAACAAACTTGTTGTTGTGGTTTTATAATGTTGTTGTGATGGGTATAAAATGATTCACTGTGGTGGTGGTTGTAGGCAGAAGAATTAACGTAATAGGCGGTGTTTTGAGGTAGTAAACCACCAACACTGGGAATGTGTGTGTTTGTGTGTGTGTGTAGCTTAAACGCGTATACATGTTTTGTTTTTAACTGTAATGGGAATATTGTGATCGATCACTGTAAATCTAACGCGCGTATCTTCGTCGCATCCACTCGTAGAAAGCGATCTTAATCGATCGATCTTAACAATGGTCGCGCACACTGCAGAGAGGTCATGATGATATCATACTAGCGTGGTTGTTGTATCTACAAGTACTAGGATGTATATAAGGGAAAAGGCCTGGGTTAAAAATCGTCAGCATCATTATTACTATTATTACTGGAATAATACATAGAGCACATATTAATTACTAAAATTTTTTGTAAATTGTGAGGTTGATGAAGAGGGTGTAATAATTATTAGGAAGAGTAAAGCCTGGGTCCAAGATGTAGTAAAATAAACATCCAAAGAAATTATGCATTTGATGTTGTTATCTGAAAAGAGAAAGACAGATAACCATCTGAAAGTGGTGGGAACAAAATAAGAGGTCATTAAGAGATGGGTTATTAAATACCTTTGACATAACCTCCAGGGTATGAGCCAGAAGTATTCATTGACCCAACTTCAACAAAAAACAAAACAAGGATAAAAAAGGAAAAAAAAAAAAAAGACAAACAATAAAAGAGTGGTATGAAAGAGATTAGCCAACAAAAATGATGAAAACCAATTTCAATTTCACATTACAATACACTTTTTGTTCTTCTTATCTCCCTTTGGCCGAGAATGTCCTGTTCCTGAACTTCCTCGAACAGAAGCTCCATTTGCTGAGACTTTCCTAGCACTGTTACCTGCAACTGCGTTATTTCCTCTGTTGTTTGAGCCAGCACCACTATGAGCAGTAAGCTGTTGTGGTTGTGGAGTTGTAGTTGAAATGTCCTGGTCAGGGTTTTCGGCCTTGACTCTAATTTGGCGGCAAATTCTAGCGCAATCCAAAAATGCTGATTCAATGTTCACGTTAAGCTTTGCGGAGACTTCGAAAAATGGTACACCTCCTAGTTCTTTAGCCAGAGTTTGGCCTTCTTCCAAACTGATAACTCTTTCGCTGGTACGATCCACCTTATTCCCCACAATTATTGTAGCAAATGGTTCACCGTCCTTAACACGTTCAATCTGGGAGTAATAGTTCTTTATGCGAGTGAATGAGGAACGAGATGTGATGGAATAAACTAATATAAATCCTTCGCCGTCTCTTATCCATTGGTCTCTGAGAGAAGAATACTCTTCTTGGCCAGCAGTATCGAGAATCTCCAAAGTAGCAACATGTTCATCAATGACTACTTGTTTCCTGTACGAATCCTCTATAGTTGGATCGTAGGTTTCTACAAAATGATTGAGACAAAGCTGGATTGTCAGGGCTGTTTTGCCTACTCCACCATCACCCAAGACAATGAGTTTATACAGAGGATTTGACTCACGCCGCGTGGTTGAAGCCATCATTGCGATATATTGTGCTCCAAGTTAAAAGACACACAAATAATAAAAACCACAAATGAAAGGGAAGGGTATCTAAAGCGATAAAAGGAGTGGAGGAAAATTTTTTCTTTGAAGAATAAAGAGATTTCAGGTTGCAAGGGAAGAAGAAAGAAAGGGGAAGAGAGAAAAAAAGGATGATGATTGTTGAATGTTATATTAAATACAAAAAAAAAATTGTTGCTGGTGATATTTAGTAGCAGCACACTAGTGTTGGTAGTGTTTGGTGGTGTTGGTGGTGGTGACCCAGGAGGAGGAGGAGCAGCCAAGGGAAGAAGAAGAGCGAAGAAAAAAAAAAAAAAAAACTTTTTTTGACCGCCTCACAAATTTAACAATAAGCTCCTAGCCCACTTTAAATTTTGGCTTTGTGAAATGAGTGATCACACACACAGACCGGGGTGATTCACAAAGGTGATTCACACCTATATATTTTGTCTGGTATCAAACTCCAGTAGCGATCTGAACTAATGGTAGTAGCACGTTGAATGTTGTAGATAAGTGTATAAAATGTACCAAGCCTCTTACGCCTGAGTCATTCTAGTATAAAAAACAAAAAACAAAAAAAAAAACCCTGAACCATTTTGAGATATTTATCCGAATCGAGCAAAAACATTCTGGAATATATCTATATCTATTTCTATAAGCCCTCAATCGCTAACTTCGTATTCGATAACAGAGGACTACTGTTGATAGGCGGATAAATTGTTAAAATAGTATCATAATTCATTAAAAATGCAATAAAAAAGCAAAAAAAAGAAGGGTCTAGATCTATGTACAGGAAAAGAAAAAAACAACATACATGTATCGTCGTATGAAAAATTCATGTATCTGTCTTATCAATCTTCTCTAAAAGGTCTGTGCAATGGTTTAGTGCGAGATGTCCAAACATCCTCCGAACTACCACGCTCAATCTTTTGTTTAGCTAGTCGTTCCATGTAGAATCTGGCTATTCGTATTTTGCGTTGGTCATCACTGAAAGCCTTTGAACTCATACAAAACTTGAGCTTTTGTCGTTGATCCATGCAATTGTTTAATTCACCATACCGGTAGATATTTCTGGCCTGTCCGCCCAACGAGTAACAATGGATCAAGTCATTGAAACACTGGGTACAGCTGAGCTCTGTAGGGAATGCACTTAAAGATACTGGGATCTGGTTGCCGTTGGTGGTGGTGGAGATGGAAGACGAAGAATCGCCGGAAATTTCAGTTCCAAGTTGACGCAACAAATCATCCAGCTCCTTATCGTCACTACTCTGAGTGACGAGTCCGTTAGTTTCTTTATTGTTGCCGGACATCTAAAAGAGAGTATATTGATTGTGCAAATTTTTTCTTGATATGCCGAGAGTAGTTAGAATAAGAGACAATGACGTAAATGTGGGCCACCCAGAGTCGAACAATAGTATCTAATGTAGGTACGTGGGAGTAGCAGTTGGTAGTTAAAACTTAGGTAGCTAAAAATTTTGTAGCAAAATTTGTGTGTGGGCTAAAAAGTGTTTTGGTATCAGCACTATCAGTAGTATCGATACGCGTATATCCACCCACCCACTCACCATACGGGCGGCGTAGAGCGATCAAATCAAAGTTAGGCCCAAAAGTAAAAGAGCCTGGTTCGAACAAAACTTGGTCGCTACGTAGATTTTAATGTGGTGCCACTACTCGCACTGGGCTGGCACAAAAATTTTTTGTACACACCCCTATTGGTGGGTGGAAGAGAAAACTAAGGTAGGTACACAACACACATACACACGCACCTGCCTGGTATATAGTTGGAAAGTACAGAAGACCTCACCTTCTTCCCGCCCAGTGCAGTACTAATTGCTTATTTGTTTGAATCTGGGCGCCCCTCGACGACGACGACGCCAGGTACCCGTGCAAACTCCCCTTTTGTGTTTTCATGTTTGCGGGGAAAATTCTATTTCTCGTATACCGTAACTACAACAAGCAGAGAGCCGTGTGTAATGATGGTATGTAATACATTGAACAAATTATACATTTGGTACGGGGGGTATATCCATGCGCACGCAGGTCCATGTGGATCTCTCATCCCCGGAGGACCAAATCAATATTAATTGAGCGTTTGACAATCCTTGACACACACAGAGAGAGAGAGAGAAAGTGTGTGTGTGTGTGTGTGATAGAGCCGTTCCATTCATGTTTGGTGTATGTACATGAATGACATATGACCTTCAGTTGCTAAATATAACTTGTTCTAGCACGTTCGGCGTAATCGCGGACATTCAGTCGCACGTACAAAGGCTAATCACATTAGATTAATATGGGCGGACCTAATCACACGACCTACCCAATATTTGTCAACCGCTACTACAACTACTACCATGTTACTACTACCACCTACGTAGGTGGCAGTCAACTAGTTTTGGTACTAGCAATATATTGATTTCATGTATCTCTAAATATAGCCATAAGATCTAATTAGTAGTAACGTTATCATGGCCCAATACCACCACCAAAAAAATTAGCCGTACCGGGTAGTTTGTAGCCAATTTACTGGTAGTGGCATACACACATGGGGTGGTTATCTTTGCGACGCACAGCCGTATCCGGGCACATGTACATGACGCAAATTTAAACTCCCCCAATTAACAAACTAGCTAAGTTAACCTTACTACTGGTACTACGTAGGTAAAGGTAGGTACTACGTTGATTGTTGCTTTGTAACTGCCGCCTGTAAATTTTTTCCCTTTTGTCTTTGGATAATGAGTACCCTGCTCACATTCTATTCTTGGACTTTCTCATCCTTCGCCTTTCTGTCACACACACGCCTTGCCCCCTCTCCCCAGAAAATGTCGCCGAAAGTAGCAGTCATCACGGGTATAATGTAAATCTTTCAGCAGATTCCTCCGATGATATCACAACAATAACGGCAAACGTGATGAACCATGTATGCACATGTATGAATTAGTAATTGACGTATAATGATGTAAGCTCCGTGGAAGAAGATGACGATGTTCATGTATATGTACGTATATAGACATTATTAAGCTCTCTGTCATAGAAATATAGCTGCATACATGCATAAATACATGTTCGTTTTGTATGGTTGCTTTTTCGGTTCATTTGATCCCGGGACTTTATACCGAGGGGTCAGATGTGGGTGTGTAACCAAACGTAATGTACGAAATGTGGGTGGCAGGTGGGTGACATTTCCCAGATCAGAATAAAAATAACATTCACACACACACACACACACACACATTGTGTGTGTGTATACGTTATTGGTAACCTTATTTTATCGTCATCGACGCCGGTCGTCATCGGAAAAAGCAAAACCACCGAGGTGTGAAAAAAAAAAGTAACTAATCACGGTTCCTGAATACAGAAACTAGTCGGTACTGGATACGGCATGAATCCCACAGACATATAAATATCTTCTTTTCCTCCCTTCTTGTTCGAATTTTTTTCTGGTTTTTCTTTAGCATTAATTTCTCGAGTGAATTTCTCTATCATTTTCATTCTTCTCCTTTTGTTCTGTACTACACTACTTCTACCATTATGAAATTCTCAATCGCTTCTTCTTCTCTTGCCGTTGCCGCTGCTATGGCCTCGGCCGCTAATGCCGTTACCATCACCGGTAAATCCTCTGGCTCTTCTACCACTTATGGTATTTACGACACACACGAGGGTGCTGCCTTGAACTATGTCTTTGCAAGCTCCTCTGGGTCTGGTACAAACTATGATTTTGATGCCTCTACTGGTCAAATCTCTCGTGCATTGACTGATACTATTACTGTTTACATGCAGGTTTTTGGAAGCTCGCCTAGTGTTTTGGCCTTCATCCCTGGTCCTGGAACTGGCAAATTCTCTGCTGACAGCTCGGGCCTTCTTTCCGTCAATGGCAGCTCTGATGTCTTTTATGCATGCAAGAATATCAATGATCCTTACAGTTACTCTGCCCAGACTCCTGCAGTTGTTTATGCTACCTCTGCTCCAGAAAACTGTGAGGCTATCACCCTATACTTGAGCGATGGTGCTTCTGCTTCAAACAGCACTTCAAATGATACCACTCCCGCTGTTTCATCTGCCGCTTTGCCAACCGATTCTGGATCTGTTGAACCTTCTAACGGTGCCGGTAACTTGATTGCCAGCTCTGTTGCTGCTGTTGCCGGTATTGCTGCTTTTGCCCTCTACATTTAATTTATGGAATTTTAATTTCTAAAAACATCTTAATAATATCCTTAATAATCTCTTTTTAATATAGTAATACTAATTTATATCCCTTAATCATTTGTTTCCCCTGTATACAGCGTTTGGTTTGGCTTGATTTTAATTTCTAATAGTTACTCTTTTTATCGTGCACAAGCATGACCTTTCCTAACCAAGCACAAATGCATGATCTTGTAGCCAAACTCGGTTAAAATACAATACTCCACAAAGTATCTGAAACTATCAAGAAACAAAATATTACAATATATATCTATCACCATGTTCCCCTTTTTTTTGTTGCCTCCTAGGTTCTTCATTTATACTTTTGAAACCTAATAAACAAACAAACAAACAAACAATGAGAAACTTTTTATTTGCTGCCGCTACCCTTGCCGGTCTTTCGTCGACTGTCGGTGCCGTTAAGATTTTGTCTATTGATAAAACTCTTGGATCGGCATCACCTTTCCAGATTGTTGACATTCACGAAAGCAATAGTCTCAACTATGTGTTTGAATCTGACAATACTCCGGTGGAAAGCAGAGAGTATGAGTACAATCCTGTTTCTGGAACGTTTTCTCACAAGTTGCTTAACTCTACCGTTGATGTAACCCTTCAGCTCAAGAAGGAAGTCACTCCCAATGTGTTGATTTTTGCCCCAGGAAATGCTACTGAGCGTTGGGACGTTGAGGCTGAAACTGGCCGTATCTCTGTCAATGGCTCGGCTGATAACTTTTATGGCTGTTACAATATTAACGACCCTTATGGTTACTCTAACCAAAGATGGGCAGTTGTTTTTTCTGCTACTGAGCTGAATGGCTGTGACCCTCTGGAGTTGCTCATGGTTGATTATATTGCAGCTTCCAATGAAACCGCCTCTGGCGATTCTTCCGAGGAGTCTGCACCTGAAGATGCTGACTATACCGGCGTTGAGCCTTCTAATACTGGTTCCGCCATTTGTCTCAGCTCAATTGCAGCTGTTGCTGGTATGGCTGCTTTGGCTTTTTATGCCTAAAACCACCTTTTACATGTTTTGAAGGGTTTTCTTAAACAAAACAAAAGAAAAATATATATATAATAATAAGAATAATGAAGATAATATATATGACCCACCATCACACACGTCGGAAGTTTATAGTGACAAAGATTGATTTGATTTGAAAAAAAAAAGTTGTTTTCATGTTTCCACCATCTCGGATCCTCCAAGGCGGATAATCGATTTCCTCGGCTAATATCATTGACGTCATACAATAGTGCAAAGAGTTAGATTAATGCATAAAAAAATAACCTTGCATAAACGGTAATTAATTATAGTTTACCCGATCACCAGCCAGATCTAACAATATAATAATATCCTAACCAGTATAGTGTGTATACGTTAGATCGGTTGAGTCCGCCTTGGACAGCTACAGCTGTGTAGCGCTCTACGAGCACGATAGTAGATCGAGATCAACTCTCCACGGCAATCTGGTTCAAATTTCTTCTGACACTACCCTTCCAGGTCGTTTTGAATTTAATCCGATGAGATACCCTCGTTCAAAGACTTGAGTAACTTCTTCTAATGGCATTCCAGATACATCAGGGTAACAGAATATCACGCCAATGTAAGTAACCAGAGTAAAAAACGCATATAACAAGAATACTCCTGACGGAGTAATTGCTGAAGATAATGATAAAAATGAGGCAGATACTATTGTATTAACAGTCCAATTAGTGACTGAAATCATCATTGCTCCAAGTGCACGGACATTTGAAGGTAAAAATTCTACTGCTTGCCAGGGAATATTGCCCATTGCAGAGGCAAATGCAGCAATGTATAACACTGTAGAGATTACGACAACAATACCCGCAGCACCACCACCCGTAGATTTATTGTCATTATTACCATCTATCATCAAAAACCCATATGCAACTGCTATCAATGCTAGTATCATTATCCACATCGTTCGCAACAACATTCTGCGCCGGCCGACTTTATCTACAAACATCACCGCCACCCAACAAAATCCGAAATTCGTGCTTGATACAACCAAACTGGTGACTATAGGCGACTTTATACCAATAGACTCAAAAATAGTCGCCGAATAGTAGATGAAAGTGTTGACAAATGGTTGGCAGCACATCAATCCACAGCCAATGACAATAGCACGACGGTTACTGGCAACATTAAACAACTTCTTCAAATTATGACTAAAACTGCCAATACTATCGCTCTTGTCTGCAAGCTCAACATCTCTCTGTTGCTGTTCTATCAGTGCTTGTCTATCTTCTGAAGACGAATGGGGGTATAACTGAAACAACGCTCGCTCAGCTTTATCGTACTTACCCCGACTGACCAAATATCGTGGTGATTCAGGAATAGGTTCCATAAATATCAGAAACAAAGCTGCGGGAATAGAACCAATTCCAAGCATCCATCTCCATCCACCATCTACGTACTGAAGCAAAGCTCCAAGCACATAAGCAATTACTTGGCCACCGGAACAGCTGATGATATTCAAAGTGACCATGCGGCCACGGTACTTTGCAGGTGATACCTCAGCAATGTACAGTGGAACAGACATGGCTGCTCCTCCGATGGCAATGCCGACTAAAAGTCGTCCTAGTGCTAAAACATGGTAGCTCATTGCCAAACTCATCAAAATGGATGACCCCACAAATAACGAGCATGAAAGTGCAATAACAGCTTTGCGGCCATACTTGTTACAGTATATTCCTCCCAAAATGGATCCAAAGATAGCTCCAGCTGACGTTACGGAAGTTATCACTTCAAGTTGTAAATCGGTCAGTTTGTGGCCTCCCAAGTCATCGCCTATCAACACAAGCACACCTGATATAACCGCAGTATCGTACCCGAACAGTAACCCTCCGACCGAGCAGCAAACCACTGCTAGCAGTAGCGACCACGAAAACTCTTCTTCAATGTTTCGAGGTCCCAGTAATGCGAGTTGCTCGTCCTCTTCGTTGCTTTCCCGAAAAATCATCCTCGTTGTAGATAAAAGAACGTTGAAGATTACTACGGAAATATAAACGGCATTGAGGTAATAAAGTCGTGCTATATCACTTACCGCACGGTTCACCATCGCGTGAACCCCGGAATTAGTTCCGATCCCAGTTGAGAGGTGCAAATATGCAATTTAAGCCAAAGACCCTGGATCTAGATAGTAGATAATGGGCTTACATTTGTATATATTTACATGGTTGCATAAATTCATGTTTCTTGTTCTTTTGGTTTTGCCTTTGGAAATGTTTTTCTAAAATACATGTTTTATTACCGGTCACGTGCCAGATCCCGCACCCGTCGTTACTACTGATTAAATTTCATTGTGGTGTTTGATCGTATACTGGCTTCTACTGTTGAGAGGTGCACCGTGTCAACAACATTTTAAGGCCAGTGCCCAGCTGACAATTGGAATAATACTTTGTCCAACGCAGGCATAATACACAATCCTTTTTTCACCTTTTCAAACAAGTACCATCTTCGGATCCTGTATATATATACACATATTGCTAGAGTGGTGATATCCACCGTATCTGAATGTCTAGACGCCAATTTACCAGCTCGCCGACCCACATTCTTCCGCTGGTGAGCTCAGACATCGCTGGCGAGATAAACACAGCAGCACCATCAGCAGCGCCTGGCCGGACAGGAATTGGATCCATGCGGGGCAGTATAGGATCAGGCGGTGGTCTTCCCACGAGCTACTCTGCCGGAGGTCGACGGCGGTCGTCGGTTGGCGGAATCAAGGTGCCTAGAATGTTAAGAAGAGTTTTCAGTCCGCCAACACTTGATTTCGAAACAGCTGCTTGGGAAATCGTCAATTTGATTATACGGCCTCGAAAAGTTTACAAGTCACTGTACTACCATAAACAAACCAAAAACACATGGGCACGGGATGACCCTTCGTTTGTCATTTTGCTGTCATTTTTTCTGACCCTCTCGGCAATAGCATGGGGGCTTGCATATTCACCAGGATTTTTTTCTATCATAAAATTAATGTTTTACATGGTCCTGGTAGACTTCTTGGCCACTGGTGCCGTCATATCCACGTGCGTGTGGCTCTTCGCTAAACGGTTCTTGAAGAGACCCGACGCCGCAATGAACATCGGCGGAGATTGGGATCTTGAATGGGCATACTGTTTTGATGTGCATTGCAACTCGTTTTTACTCATATGGGTGTACTTATATGTGGCACAGTTCATCCTCATGCCAATTCTGACGCGGTCAAACTGGTTCTCGCTGTTCCTGGGGAACACGTTATATCTCGCTGCATTGTATAATTATCTTGTCATTACGTTTTTGGGATACAGCAACATGCCGTTCCTTGATCACACGGAGATAATACTGATACCAATACCTATATTGTTCGTGTTGTACCTGATAAGCCTGTTCGGGTTCAGCATAGTCAAAACAATGCTACATATATATTTTGGCTAAAGATAAATGAGATAAAGGGGGTGGTTCTTTATACACTTACCCGTCCTCCTTTTCTATTCTGTATGGCGAAAAATAAAAAAACAAATATTGGATAATATTAATAACAATAATAATTAAAGAAAAAGTAAACAAAAAACGTTTTTTTATGCGTGTATTCTAGTAGAACTCAAGCATCCCTACAAGCTTTCCCTCAGTACTGGACCCTGAACCCTTAAATACCATTGTGTTGTTTTGGTCGTTACGGTCGATAAAAAAAATCTCAAGTGTTCCATTGCGCACAGTTCCTTCAATGTTGTATTCTTTACGGCTCAATTGTTCCAGGTCATTGAAATAAAGCACACCCGTGCTGTTCAGTACCAGTAGCCCTGCTACTACTCCAGTGCCTATAATGGGCGAATCTTTAAACCGAATCTATAGCAAAAATTTTAGTATCATCATCCGATACATCACCCACCCACACATGGTGGGTACACTTTCGTTTAGATATCGATATCTCTACCTACCTGTAATGATGTTAGACCAAAGACAGAGTTCTCCAGCTCAAGAGTCGTCTCTGTAGACCGCGTGTACGCTTGCTCGGTCATTTTATGCTCCAACCCATGACAAACTTTCGTCTACCCTCAGTAAATTGTCGTCAATACAGCCCCAGATCTAGGTGCACCTCGAGCTCAGCACTGAATAAAATATGCGCATGTACGTGTGTGGTTAAGGGCGATCGCGAGCTTCGGAACATTCCGCCGCCGCGGTACTTTGAATCTTATACCAACACTTTACACTATTCCATAATGCCCACACACAAGCACTGGCTCGCCCAATTTGAAGCCAACGTTGTACGGCAATTACAATCGATCGATCTATAGATATAATACACTATACGTACATGCTCACACAAAACAGTACGGTAGTTGGGAAACGCGTATACAGACAACCCTTGGAAACAAGCTTGACGCCTAGCAAACATGGACGGCTGGGTGGAGGTAAGTGTTATCCCGGTAATCTGCATTTGGCAGTTACAATGAAAAGAGATGGATGGAAGGAGAATGTGTAGGTCTAACTTTTTACAGAGGGCGCAAAAGCTGAGCCCGAGAACCAAACCGGCCAATCCTGGTGAAACGCTTTATAAACCTATCGGTAGTCTGGTTTTTGACTCGTACTGCGATGTTTTATGGTCAGGCGACGCTACTGATGGACGCGTGTCGTGTTACAGCGGGCCCGACTTGCTGCAGTACACAAGTTTCTACGTGAATAATAATGAAGGTGTACGACAATTGTTGAGCCATTCTAAAGGGATCATATCGCTTAATTCGCGGTCGGTAAGCTTGCATACCCGTCGAGGAATTAGTAAAACGGCTATAAAAAGTGAAGAAGAAAAAGGTAACAGGTTCAACTTGAAGTGTGTCAGCTACCTGAACAGAGATCAACGCACTGTGGTTGTTGGTACCAATAAGGGTAAACTGCTGACTGCTGATATAGAACGAAATACTACTTTTGCAACAACAGCGTATGCGGGTAGCAATTCGGCCATACAACTGATCAAAACTACGCGGTCACATATAGCTGCTGCCAGTAGTGGTGGTATGCTACAGATAGTGGATCCTAGAACTTTTGAAACTGTGAAATCGTTCAGACCTCATCAGGAGATCACTAGCATTGATGGCACTCAGAATGTTGTCATAACTTGTGGTAAATCTACTCGAGCAAGAGGCGACATTCCAGATCCATTGGTGAACGTTTTTGACTTGAGAGCTATGAAATCATTGGCACCAATTCCGTTCCCGGCTGGTGCGGCTTTTGTCAAAATGCATCCAAAACTATCTTCAAGCTGCGTCATTACATCTGCTAGTGGCCAGGTTCAGTTCTTGGACTTTGAAAACCCGCTGAACGTTCATCTATATCAAATTGCCACCCCTTCATACATAACTTCGATGGATTTATCGCCTACAGGTAATTATATGGCGCTAGGTGACGAATCAGGGGTAGTGAAACTATGGACGAATCTTATTCAGTATGATAATCATAATACGGGCCATTTCGTTGAATACGCTCAACCTCTGGATTATCCGGTTTCTCAGGATCCGCCAATACCGCCTTTTCCTTACTTCGACGTTGATGATCTTGACAGACCGTTGTCTTCAGTAGGTGTACCTTACTACAACGATGAGTTGTTGTCATCGTGGTCGGACAAATACTATGTTTTCAGTACGGGCATGCGCCCTAAACCGATACCAGCAGATATTCTTCAAAAGTCACTAAGCCAGCCGGGGAAACTAATTCCGTATACTGGTGCATCAGTAGGGTCAGTTCCACGGAACCTTGCTGAAAAATACTCAAAGAAACAATCGAGTACTGTTGTGCCCAAGTTTTTAAGTGATAAAACACGACCAGGTACTGTTCAAACGGCAAAGGACTTGTTTTTTGACACTGATCCTGAAGAACTCAAACGAGCAGGCGGTGTACCTAAACGATACCGACAACTGGAGATTCTTTATAGTAAATTTGGGATTGCTGATTTTGATTTTGATATTTTCAATGAGACCCCTTATGCAGGGTTAGAAACACAAGTTACCAACGCATACATCAACTCATTGATCCAGTTATACCGTCACTCGAACAGAATGTTTAATTATGTTGTGAGAAAGACTTCCCAGTACGCATTTGCCGATAATTACAATATGCTGTGCGATCTGGGGTACGTGTTAGATATGCTCTACAAGGCTAACGGCAGGCATTGTCATATAACGAATTTTTCCAGAGGTTTATCGACCATACCAGAATTTCGCGCGCTGGGTGTTGTTTGTGATGCTCCAGAAATGATCCCCGGTTGCGGTGAGCGAATAGATAAGTTTGTTCCGGCTTTTTTGAATGCTTTGAATCTGTTTTCCACAAAAATAACCCCCGGAGATTCGTCGCCTTCGGGGTTTGATACGGAGCTTGTGGGCATTCATTACCGCGACCGCGTTGAAGCAGCCAAGCGAAACACCTGCGGATATAAAAGTGACCGTGAACAAGGGATCATATATGCGTTGGATCTTATTCATACATTTGCATCGCTAGAAAGTGACTCTGAATTAGCCTTTAGGAAAAACTTAGAGTACAGCATGTCGCGGAAAACTGTCGTGAACAGTGTTTGTGCCCACTGCGGGTTCACTCATAGCGCCAACCGCCTACGTACTATCACCAAACTAGGATCGTTGTTCCATTTACGGGTCAGCATGTCAAACAAGAAAAAGGAACGGCTTATCTGGTCAAAAGATCGATGGCCTTTGCAGGAGTTTAGTATTTTATTCAATGGCAGAGGTGGGCCGAAAGTCAGCAGCGCGGATGCTCCTGTTGGCGATAAATACAGGCTATTAGGTGTGGTTAATGAAATCAGCGATAAAGGTACTAGTCATTTAGTGTCGGTAATCAAAATTGATGGCAAATGGTACCTGTTCAATGATTTCTTGGTGATGCCTATCGACGAAAAGGATGCGCTAGATTATGAACCTGAATGGAAGACTCCCATACTGCTACTTTACGAGAAGGTTGAACAAGAGCCTAGTACTGGGTTTAATACTAACTACGACAAATGGATGAAAACTTTTGATTTGAATCTTTTGCAACAGCCGTCGTTTGTAATGCCGGTGCGAGACGATTTGAAGTACCTGGGATTCAACGAAATCCCCAAACCTGGAACCCTTATAGCTATTGATGCCGAGTTTGTTATGCTTAAGCAGGAAGAAGTGGAGCTGGCAAGTAATGGTACAAGAGTAGTGCTACAACCGAAAATTCTTTCATTGGCTAGAGTATCGGTTGTGCGTGGAGAAGGTCCGCTGGAAGGAACTCCATTTATTGACGATTACATTTCAACAAGTGAGCCTATAGCAGACTATCTCACGGAATTCTCGGGGATAGAGCCCGGCGATCTTGACCCTGAAACCAGCAAAAGAGCGCTAGTTGAACACCATGTCGCGTACAGGCGTTTATGGTTGTTACTTAACCTTGGCTGCGTTTTTGTGGGCCACGGGCTGTACAACGATTTCCGAACAATCAACATACAAGTACCGCAGTCGCAGGTTATAGACACGTTGGACATTTTTTCGCTTAAAACAAGCTCAAGACGGTTATCGTTGAAATTCCTTGCGTGGGCGGTTTTGGGTAAAAACGTGCAGGAGGGGAACCATGATTCGGTCGAGGACGCAAACACAGCGTTGCAGCTTTACCGCAAGTACAGCGAACTATCACCAGAGGAATTTGAAACAGTCATGGATGATGTATATAACAAGGGTATCCTTAACAACTTCAAAATACCGGACCGACGCGAAACATAATATGTATTATTTTTAGATACTAACGTTAATATCAGTTTCAAAAATGCCCGGTTTCGGGGAAATAGATTGATTATCTTATCAGATCGAAGATCTTCGCGTTTTACGATAAACGCGACGACGTGTTTTGCGTCATTGCATTTAGCGATGGTGAAATAAATACGAGTAGTTTATATGTATATATATATATATACATTTATGTCCGTCCGTATCTGGAACCTTTTTGTCTTTACATATCTTCTTTGGTTCTCCTTTTCTACTACTCTCTCTCTCTCTCTCTCTCTCTCTGTTTCTTTGTTTATTATTATCTGTCACAATGCTAGCTCGACCTGGAACTTTTGCGCGAACCTTCGGCTCGCCAGTTTCCAGACAGCTTCTCCGAACACCAGCACGCACTGGCCGTCTCCTCGCAAACTACAGCGAATGCGAGTCCTGTGGGTGCAGCACAACGCGTGGATACGCCACCCATATGGTGGCCAAACAATCCAACCAGGAAGCCACTTCTTACCACCGGCCAAGAGCTTTGGGGTATTCAGACTGCGAGTGTGAAAGTAACGGATGCTCTGGACAATAAGCTCCATTCGTTATTGCCAAATTACACACGCCCATATTTATGTGTATGTACTCCGCCACCATGGTAGGACATGAGAGGATTTAATGGAACGTAACATGCTGGTACCATGTGAAAGCAGAATATTAAATATGAAATAAATTATTATTTACTAGACCAGTTTTATCTGTGACTTTGTCTGTTTTACAGTGTTGCCTCCAACCGCTGCGCGCTGCTGTGCCTGGTACGATAAAGAGCTTGGTGATGCGCCAGGGTTGCGTAACCGGGTACCACTGGCGAGCCTGTTGGCTTGTTGCTGAACCTGCTGCTGTTGCTGTTGTTGTTGATTTTGCTGCTGTTGCTGTTGCGCTGCCTCTTGTGCGGCTGCGGCTGCAGCTTCAGCGGCTTTTTGCTTTTCAATTAATGGGTCTTTGAACCCTTCGTACCATAACTTGCGTAGCGCGTACGCTGTAGCCCCCGCCGAGGCAACTGTTCCGGCGCTGGATGTTGTTAGTCTCACATTCTCTGAGTCGCCCTTGGATGATGATGACGACCGTGATGACGGATTAGACGCAGTGGCATTCAAGTCTGATAAACTAGTAGCTGATAGCGATGCATAAATGTTGCCTCTTCGGTTCAGCGCAGTGATATCACCACTAGTATCCAGTTCGTTGCTTGGTTGTTGTCGCAGTTTATGGTTATCTAAAGGCGCTGTTTCTGTGCCGTCGGGAACATACCTTAAATCTCTTACCCTTGTGACGCTTTCAATGATTGGGTCTCTAAACCGTCGAACATTATAGTACTCCCGAAGAATTTTATCAAAGGCACGTTTTTGTTCTAGTGTTTTTGCGTTCATGTTCTCTTGGGTGTTATTCTCGCTTTCACGTAATAGTTTCTTTTGCATCTCTAGTCTGTGCTGAGTACGCGTCTCATGCGACGCTCTTGTGGACGTCTCCGGTTGAAACCGTCTTTGGCCCTGCCTTTCAGCTTTTAGTGCCATACTGAGGTCAGCCCATGACCTATCAATAGCTATGGGAAGATACCCGCTAGATGAGCCATTATTCTCGGGGAAATTGGCCAGATCACTTGAACTGCTTCGTTCTGACCGGTCTGGAACGGACTCGGTCCGTTTATCACTAAAAGTCTCGCTAACGTTGGATCCGGAGTATTCAGTACTAGCACCAGGCCATG
Organism: Groenewaldozyma auringiensis; assembly: GCA_030574195.1. Taxonomy (NCBI): domain Eukaryota; kingdom Fungi; phylum Ascomycota; class Dipodascomycetes; order Dipodascales; family Trichomonascaceae; genus Groenewaldozyma; species Groenewaldozyma auringiensis. Next base: position 242,675 of record JAJMEP010000010.1, read on the forward strand.
AACTACCATTACTGTCCTCAGAGTTCGTAGAAACCGCTAATATGACTTCGTTGCTTAGTTGAGGTGGTGCGGGCTGCCTTGACAATAGATCAGGTATGAGCTTCGCATCATTACCACTACTTTTTGCGTCAGTTTCAGTTTCATTGTCTTTGGCTTCTACTTGTCCTTCTTCCTCTTCATCATCGCTGGTATCTTCGTAATCATCTTTGTCTTTAGTTTTATTGTTCTCGTCGTCGCTTTCCTCGCGTTCCAGTTGTATGATAGCTCGCTGTCCTTTTTTGGGTTGTTGTTGTTGTTGTTGTTGTTGCTGTTGCTGTTTACCTCCATTGGCAACACCAGCACCAGCACCGTTGGCCGGGTTTGCAGGTGTAAGCCCTGTTATCTTTACATGAGACCTGCTCTTCGTTATAGGCCGCTTTAATAGTAAACTTTCGCTGCTTTTAGATCTACCCGTGAGCCTGGGAGAGGTAGGCGGTAATGGGCCGTCACCAGCATCGTCACCGGCACCATTGACGCCGCTACCAATGCTGGTGCTGCTTGTGGCCTTTGTCAGCCTGTTAAGTCGCCCCGAAGATACATTTCTGGGGAACCGGGTAGAACTGTGCGTTCGACTGTGGCTAGCCAAAAACTTTGGCTGTGATTTCCGTCTCGGGCCCAATGCCGACGTCTCGTTCACCACACCCTGGTGACTGCTGCTACCTCCGCCGTTACCTTCCGTTTCGTACTCCGACATCCTCGCGCCCCAAAAGTAGTCAGCCTGCTCTCGTTGTTGGAAAAATCTGTGTACAAGTACTAGTACAAGTGTACGTACTGGAACACTGGTGTGAGTTCAAAATCGATGGGGTCCCCGATAGTGATCAGTTGCCGCGCGCGCCTAAACAAAAACTGGGCACACACACTATTAATTGGTATAAACTTTAGCTACATTGTTAGCACTACTATTAAATACTAGTACCTACCAACGGTCGATTCATCAACAGTTACGTATACTTAACAAGCATCATGGACCTATTACAAATAGCACACACGTACGTGACTCGTATGGTTGTGAGCTCTGGGGCGAAGACTAGCAGTGGACTAGGTGGTGGAGGCTCTGCGCTGTCTTCGTCAAAAATTAAAGTGCTGTTACTGGATAAGGAGACGACGGGGATCATATCAATGTGCTCGACGCAGTCGACATTGCTCAAGAATGAAATATACCTGATAGATAGAATTGACAACAGCGAGCGGGAACGAATGCGGCAGTTGCGGTGCATTTGCTTTGTACGCCCCACGGGTGAATCCATACAATCGCTGATAGACGAACTGCGCGCACCCAAATATTCCCGCTACGAGTTATACTTCAGCGGGGTCGTTAAGAAATCTTACTTGGAGAGATTGGCAGAGAGCGACGACCACGAAGTCGTTGACAAGGTTCAGGAAATGTACTTGGATTACTTTGTCGTCAACAGTGACTTGTTTTCGCTCAACTTGAGCTTGAGCAATATGGGCTCGCCGCGTGTTTTCGGGGACCAATTCGATACATGGAACTTTGAAGGGCTTGGTAGAAGTACTGAAGGGTTAACTGCCGTGTTACTGTCGCTCAAAATGAAGCCATTAATACGGTACGATAAGAATAGCAAGATGGCCAAGAAACTAGGCCAAGAGATAATTTATTACATGGAACAAGAACATCAACTGTTTGATTTTAGACAACCGGATACCCCTCCAATTTTGTTACTGGTTGATCGCAGAAATGACCCTGTCACCCCGTTACTAACACCTTGGTCGTACCAGGCTATGGTGCATGAGTTCTTGGGGATACAGAATAACCGTGTGGATTTATCTGAGGTGCCTGATGTGCCCAAGGATTTGAAAGAAGTGGTTCTGTCAAGTGACCAAGATAAGTTTTTTGGTAAAAACATGTTTTTAAATTTTGGTGACTTGGGTGCAAGTATCAAGGATTATGTTTCGCATTATCAGCAACGGACGAAATCAAATTCATCAATTGAAAGCATTACTGATATGAAGCGGTTTGTTGAAGATTACCCTGAGTTTCGCCGTCTTAGTGGTAATGTTTCAAAACACGTCACTCTAGTCAGCGAACTGAGCCGTCTTGTATCAGAGGGACAGCTGTTACAAGTATCAGAGCTTGAACAATCGCTAGCATGTAATGACTCGCATAATGCTGATTTGAAAACTCTTCAAGAATTAATTCGACTTCCAATTAACGAGGATCTGAAAGTGAAACTGGTGATACTCTATGGATTACGTTTCCAAAACCATAGTGGGTTCCAATTCGACAATTTACTGAATACGTTAAGAAATGAGTTCCATGTCAATGAATTTAAAATAGCTGCAGCCAAAACTTTAGTCTACCAATATGCTGGTGCATCACAACGACAGGAAAATCTTTACGGTTCAGATTCATTTTTTAGCAGAGCGCAATCTGGATTGAAAGGTCTGAAAGGTGTTGAAAACGTTTATACCCAGCACGTGCCATTGCTTCAAAATACATTGACTCAACTTATTCGAGGGAAACTGAAGAAGACAACCCATCCTTACTTGAACGTTAACGACAAATCTCCAGCATGGGCTAACAACAACACTTTGAATGATGATGCTGAACGGCCACAAGATATAGTGGTGTTCATGGTAGGCGGTGCGACTTATGAAGAGGCTAGAGTAGTTGCCGAGCTTAATGCTAGTACTAAAGGTATCAGAATAGTTCTTGGTGGTACTAGCATTCAAAACTCCAAATCTTTCATTAGAGATATTGAAGATATGAGTGATAGATGGCCTCCGATTTCTGCAACAGATAGATTATCATCGCGTGTGGGTTGAAACAAGTACATCAATTAAATATTATATTCATAAATAATAAAGGAAGGAGGAAAGGAGAGATTTTCTGTATTTTCAGTTTTCTCAATGATCCCTTTTATAGATGCTTAGATTACTAATGGTCGTCGTCATCGTCGTCATGTTGTTCAGCAACTTCTTCCGTTGCCTCATACTTGCCGTATAAATTTTCCCATGACTGTAAACTGATAGCTAGACGATCCATCCTTTGTATACTTGACTGATATGATTCAAATAATGGCTCAAACACTATATTATCGTTTAATGGTGCCGAAACATCGTCATATAATGCCTTGTAACGCTTTTCCCGCTCTTCAACGAGTTTTTTACGTTCGTCCTGTTCTTGGGCCAGGTCTTCTCTGGTGCGCGCAACAAACTCAAGTATAGCAGCTACTCGACGTTGCATTTCCGATATGGTAATGAAAGATGACGGTATACGTGGTTTGGCCTTTTGCGGTAGTCTATTACTGCCGTTATTGTTTTTGTTGCTGCCGCTGTTGCCGCTACTGTTGTTGTTGCTGTGACTGTTAGATTTGGAATCAGTGCCATTTGACTTTGGAGCAGACTGTTTCCCCTTGGCTCTGCTTCGCCTAGATGCTGGCTTTTTCGCAGTAGTACCATTGGGAGCAGCCGTCCTGCTTTCATCTTCGTCTCTCGACTCGGCACCTGCGCCATCGTTCTCAGAGTTGGAAACGTTACTTCCACCACTGTGTCCGTTCCTGCCTCCACGGCGGCCTCTCCCAGGTATTAAGCTAGTATTCTTAGACCGCGTTCGATCGGTTCCACTACCAGACTCTGCGCCAGGATCTTCTGGTTTCAGATTCGCACTATTATCAGGCTCATTTCCATCGTCATTTTTCTCATTATTATTAGGAGTATTATTACTGTTGTTGTTGTTGTTGTTGTTGTTATCATGGGCTCCACTCAATGCAGGTACTGATCCTTTAGTAGAACTTGAGCCATCTGCAGCGTATTCGTCGCTCTTTGGTTCTGGTACTAGTTCGGCAGTAGTATCGACATTAGATGCGTCCTGTGGCTGTTCAGGGGCTGCACCTTCACCTTCCACTTGATCTTTTTGGCCCTCTTTGTTTTCCTCTTCTTTTTCGCCTTCTTTGCCCTCCTTGTCACCGCCACTGCCGCTCATATCTTCCTTTTCGTCAATGTCCATTCTATCAGGGTCCGCCTCATCGGTATGCTTTAGTCTTCTCAATTTTCTGCTGTCAGGCGAAGACGAGTCTGTTTTCTCGTTTGCACCACCAACAACGTTAGCATCATGTACTGATTCTTCAAGGACTCTTTTCAACGTTTCTTCATATGCTGCGTCACGTGAGTTCTGGGTCGACCTTCTTGAAGTACTAGACCTTTCTGAGGCATTCTTCCCATTAGACGGTTTGGTCTCTTCTTCTTTTACAACGCTTGTATCGCTTCCATTCGCAGTAGTGCTTCTTCTTAGCCGTGGCGAGCCTCTTATCCCGTTGGTCCGGTCCGGTATATCCACGCCGTTCGTCTCACCAAAGGGCGATCCCACTGGCGGAGCCATTTTCTTCCCTTCATTTGGCAGATACCGTGTGAATTTACCCGAAGGACGCACCACTACCACATGGTAGTCTGGGCGGCACTGTTCGCAGTAATATACATCAGGCACTTCATCCTCGGAAAAAAAACCCACACAGTACCCGTGCTGCCACACGAGGCACTGTTCGCATTGTATAAATAAACCAGCATCATACTCAGCCTTGGGAGGAATTGCACTTGTCTCCAGCTCCTGGCTGCCGCATATGCATCTAGTGATATCTCCAGACGACGAAGAAGACCTTATATGCTTAGGATCGCGGGCTTCATCGTCATCGTCTTCCTCACCATCATCACCTCCACCACCTTCTTCTTCTTCCTCGTCATCGCCGTAGACTGCCTCCTCGTTCTGAACAATGCTGGTGGTACTGCTGGCACTACCTGTTCCCGTACCATTGTCTTGAGGTTTCCGCCGCCGACGAAGAGTTCGGCTTTCTGTGGTATCGGGTAAAACTTCGTCATCGCCGGCCTCTTTGTCTACTTCCTCGTCACCGTCAACACCAGAATCTTTGCCGTCGTGGTGGTCGGTGGAGTCGTCGCCCGATCCGTTCAGGTGGCCCGCAGCAGTTGTCCGCCTCCTAGACCGCCTGGAAGATATATCTGTCGCGGAGTTGGTCGTCGTGTTCGTGGTGGTGCTGGTGGTAGTAGTGGTGTTGGGTGTGGATGTGATAGTTGTAGTAGCTGTGGATGATGAGCCAACGCCCGGAGACGAGGACGCAGCCGACCGCGTTCTCTTGTTACTCCTGGACGCTGAAGGCATTCTAGTAATAGTTAACTCACGCCCCTGGGGAATTACTCAGCGACTCAGCAGCTGCCTAGACAGAAATCACAAAAAATAGTGTGTTCGGGGGTAGAAAAGTAAGAGAAATATGTGTGTGTGTGTGTGTGTGTGTGTGCGACTGTTGAAATAACACAAAATCGGGCCCTCACGTAGTGGGTGGTGGTAGTAGTGGTGGTAGTAACAGTGTGTAGTATTATCTTAGTACCCGTACGTACAGTACAGCTGTGCTCGCCCACCCGTTATTAGCGTAGTATGCGAATCGATTGGCAGTGGTCCGGTGGTACTATAAGATAACCAGTTATATCGGCAACGTTAATTTTCCATGCACTGCTGATATCGCCTCAGTATACTGGCTGATCCTAGTAGGATTGTAATGCTACGAGGATGAATGATAAATTAATAATTGGTATATAAATTTTTCTTAAATAGAAGAATATAAACACTATAAACAATTTGACATATACGCATAATACTCGTTCTCTGAACCAGTACGAATATCATTTCTTTCTTCTTGTAAATCCCTTATTTTATACGAATAATGTGTTGTGTGCGTGTGTAGGCTGGTTTTTCGAGTCCGTTCAATTTTCATTTTTTTTTGTTTGCAATGTTTCATTTGGTCTTTTTCAATAAGTCTTTAATAGAACTTTTCTCTAATGCAGCAACAATTCCCTTTACATCCAATGGCTTTAGCAAGTCAAAGGAACAAAGAAGATCTTTGGAAACTGACATCACTGCACCCCAATTATTGAATTCACCACAATAATTTGGAGCAGAGAATACAGTAACCAACTGTTTGTCACCAAAAAACTCATATCCGTCTTCAACTACCATATGACCTCTTACCACGAGATCAAAATCGAATTTCCGACAGAATTTGCTTAGAACAGATTTCCCAAAACAATAAGAAACACCTCTATCATTGTCACTCCAAATGTGTACATTTGGATCTGGATCCGACCATACCAAATCACTCAAAAGTCCCATATCGGGGATATCAGAAGGTCGAACAATGTTCCTAATTTGGTTCAGATTATTTAAATAAGGAGATAATCCTCCGTGAACACAGAAGATTCTTCCGCCTACGGTGGCGGCAATTGGCATGGTATTGAAAACATCCACAAAGCATTTCCATATTCTTACTGAAGTTCTTCTTTTGCATTCGTCATAAAACCCATATACTTTGGTTACGCTAGCGCATTCATGGTTACCACGTAATAGGAAAACGTTTTCAGGGTACTTGATTTTCAGACATAGTAAGAGTAGCATAGTCTCCAATGACTGTTTACCACGATCAACGTAGTCACCCAAAAACAAGTAATTTGATTTGGGTGGCATTCCACATAAAGACAATAGCCTTAGCAGGTCGCCGTACTGACCGTGAATATCTCCAACAATTTTCACTGGTGTACCTAATTCCAATAAACTTGGTTGTGATAAAAACACTGCTCTTGATTCTGAACAAATAAATTTAATTTGCTCATTAGTTAAACAGAACTTCCGAGAGTTTGACCGCTTGCAGCCAACGGTAACTAATTTCACAATAAACGAGTTCAGTACACGGCGCATCTTGTCTGGAGTCATATTGTCCAAATTATCATCTTCATCGTCATCACCATCATCGTTGTCAGTATCAGATGATGATTTAGTAGAATGTTTCTTAGGTCTATCAGATAGCACACTGTGTACCGAAGACATGGACGAGCTCAAGTCAGCATTAGAAGATACTGAAGATGAAAAAGATGTAGACAGAGATTCCGGTGACCCAGAATGGTTCATTGCACTTGCTGATGATATGAGCAACCTCGTCTCATCATTAATTTCCATCTCACGTAAACTCTTGCCAAGTCTTTCTTTGCTCCTTGTACTATTCGTAGTCGGGCTTGATGTATTGCCGCTGCTAGATCTGGTAGTAGCAGTACCGGCATACTTGGCAGTTGACTTGGAAGTAGCAGACTTGTCCTTAGAAGATTTTATGTTAATTCCTTTGCTTGTGGTGTTTTCCTTGTCCTCATTGACTACCACGCCAGTTGTCGTCAGCGAGGACTTTGATTTAGTTAATAATATTTCCGGGGGCCTTTTGCCACTACAGCCATTCCCGTCATCGTCCTCTCCAGTTCCACCTCCAGCAGTCCCGGATGAAGAGGACGAGTAATCTGCTGACGCTATAACCGTGCTCGCATCACTTTTAGACGGAGAATTCCCCATGGGAGGAATCAAAGAGGTTCAAAAAAAGGGTAAAAGAAAAGAAATAAAAAAGAAAAAAATCACCAGACAAGTACTTCAATAGCACAGGCCCTGTTTCCCCTAGTGTGCGAAAACAAAAATGGAATGTATTAATGTTCGTCGTGCAAAAGAGGGTCCAAAGCCTACAGCTTCTTCTTTGTAATGGAAAAATATATAATATAATAATGTTAATAATTAATTGTTGAGGCGTTCTGGTTATAATACTATGCCATACAGTACTGAACAGATCGATATACCATCTGGTATCTGTTGGGCATCTCTATTAGCCAGTAACTGGTTAATGAACGGCTTCAATTTTTCCGACACGTGACTGATGCGAAGTTCGGACTTTAATCTTGTCATGGCCAAAATTCCGAGGGAAAAAAAAATCATATGCCATGACATTTTTTGTTTAGCATAAATAAATTACATACATATATATACAAACTGATTTGGTTCAGTAGACTGTTCTAAGAAGTGATGGGTCTTTCCCGGTATTGAGCAGTGTCTCCCTCGAGGGTAAGAATGGTAAATACGCCTTGAGATAGAAATAGGTCTCTGCTGCAACAGGACCATTTAGAACAGCCAGATCATGTCTATTGAAATCTTGAAGAACGTAATCTACAAACGAAACGTTCTTCATTCCCAGGTGGTTAGGGTGGTCAATGCCTACTCTGAGTCTCGGCAATAGCTGGGGTTGACCTTTGCTAGTGTTGGGAATCGAGTTCCTTAAACTCTTGATCCCGTTATGAGAATCAGACATGCTACCTTTAGAACCAGATATCGTGTCCCTGAACTGAATTCGTCCCACAGGGAACGATGAGTCGTCATGCAAGATCAGTAAAGATCTTCCGTAGTTTTCGGGACTTTCCATTGATTGTCGGTACCATCGCAGCAGATCTGTAGCAGCTCGTCCGCTATTGTTCATGTACTCTTGCGAATCGTACCACACCAGCCCTGGATACTGCTTGAAAAGAGTAATCGTGCCAGATGGTCTAGAGATCTTATGTGTATCGGACTGAAATAATTTAAAAGCGCTCTCGGCTACAATGGCTCCAGCATTATGACGAGTTTTGCTGTATTGAGTTCCAGGATTGCCTATACTTAATACCTTTTTTCATTTTGTAAAGTTAATTAATGCTGGAATAGAAAGAAAGGTGACTGTGAAAACTTACCAGAAGATTCGAATGTGTCAATTGAGTTGAAGAGACTCCATATTGCAAAAGCCGTCGAGCAGTGTCTTTGTATAACTGCGGATTTCCTCCTTTAAGACTCATGAAAATTTCAACAATTAATGTATAAATTTGTGCTTTATGTTGAAATCTTGCGTCACTGCGTTACGGAATGTTTACTCTTTCCCAGTATTACCTTTGACTGGCTTCTTCTTTTATTTTTTGGCTTGGTATTTTTTTTTCGGGTTGATTTTTTTAAACTTTCTCGAAACGTATTATGTAACCTATATCAGGTATGAACGTATGATGTGGTAGTACTACTAAATATTCAATGTTTGAGTCCCTTGCATGCACCATAATTGCCTGATAACGTCTTCAAGTTGTTTCTGAATACAGACTTACCACAAATCAATACTAGACAGAATCTACTTATGTTGTGGATCAAAAGCATTTAGGATTAAAGTACGCGGTAAGCAGAGTATACTACTATCTGAAGATGGTCCAGCACTAATGTTGTAGGGTGAATATATATTATACCCACTGTTTCAGATCGCGATCTTTATCGCAGGGCCCAGCTTGGCGGTTGTGATTCAAGGTTTTTCATTTCGACAGGTACAACGCAAAAACCTAACGTTAATTTGATTGATACCGCCGGTGATAACGGAAACAGCACACGCACACGCCAAATCAATGCCGAGGTTTGAAAAATAAATTTAAAAAAAAAAAAAAAAAAAAAAAAAAAGGGAGAAAGAGGAAAAGGAGGCTGATAAAGACGAACGGTCAACTCCGACAAGAGTTTGTTCTTACTGGCTGCAAACTCTCATTGAAATGTTTCAGTACCACTACTCAATTGTCATGCGTGTACCAAGGGAAATTGGTCTTTCTTCTTCGCCAATGGCACCGCCGTTAAGCCATTTAGACATGATAATTTGATGGCGTGAATAAGGTGCACTAAATTATGATTTTTTTTTTGGCGCCCAGGGCGTCGGATCTAAAGGGATCTATGTCTCTGATTAGTAGTAGATAGCTATAGAGGCACTTAATTTACCCATCGAAAACTCACTTTTCATTGTTTTTAACTCAAATAAAATAAAATAAAAAAAAAGTCTCCTCGTTTCTAACGGCACAGATACCTGTTAAACATACAAAAAAACTACAGACCCAGTCAATTGGACCATTTGTCATTCATTTTTTCCTGCGGGAGGTGGTCTGTTGTATTTTGTTTTGCCAGTCTGGTTTAAAGATCTCGCCTGTGTATATATTAGATCTGTTAGGTCCGGAACGATCGATATCTTTTGGAACTCTCCTGGTTCGAAGGGCATGCCCAATTTTGTCTTGAAAAAAGTTCCTTCGCAAGCATATATATAGGGAGGTTTATGGCTGGTGGTTCTGGTTCTCGAGGAGGCAAATCTAAAATGGCTGTGCCCACAGCTTTCACTGAAATAAGAGGGTTTCGAATTAGAAACAGGTTTATCAAACAGGTTCTATTAGCAGCGTTTTTGGCACTGCTATTTTATATTCTGGCTCCTACTAAGTATGCCCCGAAAACTGTAGGTGGTAAGGGTCATGACCCGGTAACAAAGCCTGAATTTTTGGAGTCGCTGAGTTTGGACCAAAATAAGTTAGATATGGTTGAGAAGGGGAGCCTGTTCAACGTTGACTTTGATGAACCATGGAGAAAACCATTTGCAACGACATTGGGTAAACCAAACGCCAAAATACTCACTAATACCTCGCGTTGTGCGATAAAGACTTTCTTTGATCCTACTAAAGACGATGAACAAGATGAAAAATATATTTTAGATGTGTGGAAGAAAGCAGTATGGGCATATGGATTTGAGCCAGTGGTTCTTACTGAAAAAGACGCAAAGAAGCATCCCAGGTATCTAGAATTCACTTCAAGTCCTGAGATTAGCGAGAGCTACAAAGTTAGCAATAAAAAATGGTTTGCATTTGCTGTTTCCGGTGGAGGGATTTTTTCAAGTTATAGAGTCATCCCAGTAGAAAGAATCCCATTCGAAGAAGACCCTCAGGTTATAGAAGATCTTAAAAAGGGCGCATCAAAGGAATACAGCTCTGGAATTGGCGAAGGTAAGGAGACGCCTGATTCTTGGGAAATTGATGGGTTTGATACCGGTGTATTGGACAAGCTTTCCATGTGCAAATTTGACGTCTTAACTCAATATGAGCCGTTGGGTGTCGAACTGGTGACTGGTGATGCTGCAAAAGTTGCTGCTTTGATAAGTTCTCTATTAAGAAATGAGCCACAAGATTTGGTCGAGAATAATTTTAGAAGAAGTCATGCAATGTCGGAGTTCGCCCATTATTCCGATATGAACGTAGAGGCCATTTTGAAAACTACCCAAACTTACAGAGATCAGCCTCAGATATCACTTGTTGGTAAAGCATTGGCTACTCTTATGGAAACTCATATGCATACTGAGTTCATCAGTAGGTACTGGAAAGGCGGAATCAACTTAGTTAATCCCTTTTCTACTGCAAACTCGGAGCTTCTTACCTCCTCTGCTGCTGATTTAGCAAACCGCATAGCGACTTGTCCCACTAACGGATTTGTCACCTCTTGTGCTCCTACCGGCGAATCACTTTTCCGTATCTTGGACCACGTTGACCATGGTGGTAACATCGCCGATTTGTCTGCTACATCTATTTGCGGTAATGTATGCACAGATCAATCTGGCGAAATCAAATTGAGCGTGAACACTGATGGAAATATCTGGAAAGTACGTGATCCAGAGCCAGCTCTCTCAATCATGGCTGTACCGCACCCAGCAACCCCGCTGACACTGGCTCAGTCTTCTTCAAATATAAACACAGATATGGCAAGGGATAAACTTATAAGAGACCCATATGTCAGATCCGTCACTTCAGAGTACTTGGGACACGCATATGGAACAAGTCCAAGGCTGTTGATGGCCAAGGATGCAGTATTTAAAGGTCCAAGAATATCCGACTCTTTATGGTACGTCTGGGAGCACTTTTCTAGCAGCGATGACACTGATCACCTGGAAGAAGCCTTGCCGTGGATGTTAGGCTTTGAACCGGCCAAAACGGACCCTGCAAAGGAAAAGCTAGTGTCGGTTACTGACGCTGAAGATGAAGGTGTTGCATCGCTGGCCGGTGCGCTTAGTGCTTCTCGGAAAAAATTGCAAGAAAAAGGTAGAGCACTAAAAGGTATTGAAACTTGGAATATGGCTGATACAGAATTTTGGCAGTTCGTTTCAAAGTATCTCAAAGAACAAAGTTCCTATATTCACGACATGTAACGCATTTATAGTAAATATATAACATGAAATTATTTTTTTTCTAAGTTTTTTGTCTTTTGTCTTGTTGTCAATTCATCATTACTCATTCTCCGGTTCAAGCATGCCCCGAGATGATGTGCTGGTATGCAAAAACTTATTAGCCACACTGACGCCCATTCTCGCCAGGAATATAAGCCCAGCAATAATGTTGACCAGTCTCAGCAAGAATTGGCCAAACGGCAGCCTTGTATCAGTGATGACGAGACCTATTGGCTCGATATCGTAAGTGAAAAATATCCCTGGTGCCCCAGAATCTGATTTCCCATACTCGGTTACCGCGTACTGGTTGGTCTGCACTACCCGTCCTGTGGTAGACGACTTGTATGTAGTAGGTACTACAGACAAAAAGTAATGAAACTGGTATAAATGATCTTCGGTTGATATCCCAACGCCGTCTAGCGGGTTTTCCAGCTTGGGGAAGTACTCTCCAAACGAGAACTCGTCAATTTCATGTGTGAAGTTCAGAGCTTCCAGGTTCTTAGACCCAGGCATAGCGAACCCTGCTCCCGCAGGAGATACATGAAGTCTGCCGCTTATTTTGTTCACGGGAAATGACCCGTATATTCTACATGCAGGACCGTCTTTGACGGCTTTCCGTTTGGGGAACGATTTCCAGCCCCGCGAGTGCCGGAGTACATCATGGAACGACTCCTTTTCTTCTATATGCGAGTTCAGCTTGTGGTGCGAGTTATCGAAAGCGTCAAACGACTCTGTACTTTGAAGAGTCAGCATTTCTTCAGCGATCAGCCGGTCGTTGGACTTGTCGAGCGCAACAACGACCAAAGAGTCGCACGGTGTGTGAACTGTGAAATCTATATTGACTTGAATCTCTCGTGATACCTGGTTATCAATTCTGAAAATTTGCTCCTCTACTCCGCCAAGGTACTCGGCCAGCTGAACCCATAGCAGAAATACACATATAACTGACAGTATTATCGTCACTAAACCTCCTCCATTTGATTTGACGGAATAAGACGAAGATACCTTGGCTTTTTGGCCCTAAGTTAGTAACAATGCTTCATATTGCTAATCTTAAAGCGTTGGTGTGCTTACGAAAGGCGTCAAACGTCCGTAACCCGGTACCTATACTATTCATGTTTACCCTGTGTTATTGTGGTACCTGTCGTCCCTGAAACTTTTGCAAGCCACCTGGCAAATCGGGTTTACACCGTTGGTAGTGATGGTAGTACAAACCGATGTACGAGAAATCGTACGTACATTTTTTCTGCACAACGAGATTTCAGCATGACATTCCACACAAACCTGGATCATATATTTAATAATATTAATACTTATACTTATATTTTATGAGGTACAAATGGTAAGCCAATTAAAATAGAAAAAGTCATACCTGGAGAAGAAAAGAATGGAACAGTGTACTGTTCAAAGAATCGAAAAGAAAATGAAAATTTCAAGAAAAAAGAATGTATAAAAAAAAATAAAAAAAAGGTGTTTGGAATGATAATCTGGTTAAGCCATGGGCTTAAATGACGAAAACAGCACCGAAGATAAGAGACATCAACAATACTACAAAGGTAGGTGAATTGTTGGAACTGCCTCCTTCCAATGGAGAGCTGTTGAGTGAATTGTCAGTGCAATTGCCGCCAACACATGGGGAACCTTCCCCTGCAGGCTGGACGTTGCTAGGGTTAACAATATCCCCATTGGATGGGGTCACCAGCTGGGCCGTGGCGAAAGGTACGCTCTGTGAGTTGGCCTGGAGCTGGTTACAGCGTTCTTCAGTACACACAGGTTGTCCGTTACTGTCATCGTTATTGTTGACACTGTTATTGTCGTTGCTGTTACCATTGCCATTGTTGTTACCGGCGTTACAGTTCTCTCCGACACATGGTGCAGTGGGCACAGCTGGCTGTGGCTGGCACTCGCCCTCTGCGCATGGCTGCGCTACTGTGCTGGTGACATCTGGGAGAGTTGCAGGCTGAACGTCTGGTGAAGTATTAGGAGCAACAGTTCCAGGCGAAGGAACTGGGAATGGTGCTTCAGAGGATCCTGGAACAATAGTGTTCGGTGATGGGCCTGGAACAGTCTCGGGTGAAGGTGCTGGGCCATTGGTCTGTGGAACAACGGTTTCAACGGTGTATGGTGTGCACTCGCCATTTCTGCAAGTAGTCATGGTGATGTATGCAGTAGTCTCTACCGTCGTAAGAACATGCGTGGTAACTTCCTTAGTGCTGATTGGCGAAGAGGTAACTATGCATGTTCCCTGTATGCAGTTAGTGACAGTAGTATAATCAGTCAATGTCTGAACAGTAACTGGTGTTGATAGCAAAACAGCGGGAGTGACAGGACCGTTTGGATAGACTGGCGAGACTGGCGAGACTGGGACGGGCGTTGAAGATACTGAGATAACACTGGTACCAGTGACTGGCGTGCATGTACCCTGAGTACAAGTTGTCATAGTGGTGTACACGGTAGTGTATTCAGGAACAACTGGTGAGCTAGTAACTGGGATAACCGGAGTAGAAGCGGGAGTAACGGGGACGATACTTGTAGAAGTTACAGGAGTGCAAGTGCCTTGAGTGCATGTGGTTATGGTGGTGTAGACAGTGGTGTACTCGGAAACAACTGATGTGCTGGTCTCCGGGACAACTGTGGTAGGGACGGAAGTAACAGGGATGACACTGGTAGTAGTCACTGGTGAACAAGTACCCTGAGTGCAAGTGGTTATGGTGGTGTAAACCGTAGTGAAGTCAGGAACAACGGGTGTGCTAGTTACTGGAGCAATACTGGTGGCGGTGACAGGGGTACAGGTGCCTTCGTTGCATGAAGTTGTGGTGCTGTAGACAGTGGTGTGGTCAGGAACGACAGGCGTACTGCTGATAACCGACTTAGGGGTGGAAGTAACAGGGACCACACTGGTAGTGACTACAGGAGTACAAGTACCCTGGTTGCAGGAAGTCATAGTAGTGTAGTAGGTGCTCGATTCTTCGGACGTAACTGGGCTAGAAGTAAAAGGAGCCCAAGTGGATACTGGCGTTAAAGGAACAGAGCTAGTGTCGGTGATTGGGCACACTGTAGTACTGATAATGACATCAGATCCTCTTGTGAAAGTAGTAGTGATGGTGGTAGATGGACCTTCCTTGCTGGTCACTGGAGATGAAGACATGGGCGCCAACGTGGTTACTGAAGTAGAGGTGGCTGGAACCACACTGGTACTGACAACAGGAGTACAGGTGCCCTGGTTGCAAGAAGTGACGGTGGTGTAGTAAGTTGACTCGTCTTCAGACGTAGCAGGAACCGGTGAAACTGGAGTAGATGAAACAGGAGCCAAAGTGGTTACTGGAGTAGAGCTGGCCGGGGCAACACTAGTAGAGATGACTGGAGTGCATGTACCCTGGTTGCAAGAAGTGATGGTAGTGTAGTAGGTCGACCATTCCTTGGAGGTAACGGGAACCGATGACACAGGAGCCAAAGTGGTAACTGGAGTAGAAGTGGCTGGAATAACACTGGTTGAGATAACAGGAATGCATGTTCCCTGGTCACATGAGGTGATAGTGGTGTAATAAGTAGTCCATTCTTCGGAAGTGACAGGGACAGATGACACGGGAGCCAAAGTGGTAACTGGATTTGAGCTGGCTGGAACGATGCTGGTAGAAATTACGGGTGTGCAGGTGCCTTGGTCACAAGAAGTTATAGTGGTATAGTAAGTAGTCCACCCTTCTGATGTAGCCGAGGAAACGGGGACGGGAGTAACTGGAGCAGAAGTAACTGGAGCCAAATTGGTTATGGGTGTAGAAGTAGCTGGTAAAACACTGGTGGAAATGGCAGGAGTACAAGTCCCTTCGTTACACGAAGTGATAGTGGTATAATAAGTAGTCCACTCTTCGGACGAAACTGGGGTAGATGAAACAGGAGCCAAAGTGGTATCTGGAGTTGAGCTTGCCGGAATTACACTAGTACTGATGACAGGAGTGCATGTTCCCTGGTCGCAAGAAGTGATAGTAGTGTAATAAGTGGTCCACTCTTCAGAAGTGACAGGAACAGATGAAACAGGTGCCAAGGTGGTAGCTGGGGTAGAGGTAGCTGGTACAACACTAGTAGTGGTGGCAGGTGTGCAGGTTCCTTGGTTGCAGGAAGTAATGGTGGTAGAGTAAGTTGACCATTCTTCAGAGGTAACAGGAGTAGACGTGTCTGGGACAACACTAGTGGTTATGACAGGAATACAAGTGCCTTCATCACAGGAAGTAATGGTGGTGTAATACGTGGTCCATTCTTCAGAACTAACAGGAACCGGTGAAACAGGAGCCGAAGTAGTTACTGGGGTAGATGTGGCTGGCACAACACTGGTAGTGGTGACAGGAGTGCAGGTACCTTGATTGCAGGATGTGATGGTGGTATAGTAAGTGGTCCATTCTTCAGATGAGACAGGTTCAGATGAAGCAGGAACTAAAGTGGTCACTGGTGTTGAAGAAGTCTCAGTCAAAGGGCAAACTGTGGTTGTTATAATGACTTCTGAATCACTAGTAATGGTGGTTACAATGGTCGTGTATCGGTCTGTGTGTTGAGCAGATGAAGTCACTGGGGCTGGGCTTGATTCTGGTTGAATACTAGTGATAGGTGTACTTGCAACACCAGTGGTGGTCACGGGAACAACACTGGATGAAATTACTGGTGTGCAGGTTCCTCTGTGACACGAAGTAATAGTAGAGTAAATGGTTGTGTACTCGTTGTCAGTCTCAGTTGAAATGATGGTAATAGGTGCGACACTAGTGGTAGTGATTGGAGAGCAAGTTCTGTGAGAGCAAGACGTGATAGTGGTATAATAAGTTGTATACTCATCATCAGTGGTTGTAGGGATGGGCTTCTCACTGGTGGAAACAACAGGTGCTGGTGGCTGAGTACTAGAGATCACTGGGACTGGATTGACAGAACTAGAAATAACTGGTGCTGGCTTAACGGAACTAGAGATGACTGGTGCTGGGCTAGTAGAACTAGAAACAGGGGCTGGAGGCACAGAACTGGAAATAATTGAGATTGGTTTGACAGAGCTAGAGACAGGGACTGTGTTGACAGAACTAGTGGGGGCAGGAACTGGTTTTTCAGAAGTAAAAACAGATGCAATTGTTGAAGACTCAGTAAGAGGACAAACAGTGGTTGAGAAAGTAATTTTACCATTAAGGGTAAATGTCAAATGACGAGTCTCAAACAACTTTGGATTTGCAGGCAAGTGATGAGCAGCTTGTTCAGCAGGTGCAGCATAAGACTGCAAGAACTGACAAGCCACTACTAAGGCTGACAAATTTTTCAACAGCATAACTCAATAAATGAACGAAAGACTGCGAAATGAAAAACAAAAAGAGAGTGGTGTTGGTTTGAACCAAGAGTGGGGGAAGACAAATGTATTTATAATTCTTGCTCTTGCTCTTCTCCTTGATTCCACGACAGTCTTTTGGCTTTCTAAGGAAAACATTTTGTCAGTGTAACTGTAGATGCGTTCATTCTTTTTTGGACGGTACCTTTTGAGCTATTCTTGTCATTCAAGTTGTATACCCGATGCAAGGAGTCAGTGTTAATGCCAGTAGCTATTTACGAGGTACAGCTATACAGGTAAAAGATACTGAGAGTAGCTACCTAGTTACCTAGCTTTTGGGTACCTTTACTGTCTATTATTAGTTGTTAATGTTGTAACGAACAACATGTTGTCGAGGGCTAATTTGAGGAATTCCGAAAAACGCTCACATAGTTAAATCCTAAATTTGGCATGTAGGGACCATGGCGGCCCGGCTGCGTACCTGAGTTGTATACTTCTGCAGGCTGAAGCTAACAATAATGTACATGTAAAAGAAAATAAACTGAAATAAAAAAAAAAAAATATGGTTTGTGCACAGTCCCACTGAGATTTGATACAGCTCCTAGACGGAAGGAACCTAGAATAATGAATATTAGATGTAACAAAAAAATTGACAATGATAATAATAATATCTAAGTATTGATGACTTTTTACTTGCTATTTCAAAAAAAATAGTGGTCTATGTACCTTCGTGAAGGCGTTTACCTTTACGCGTTCAGCTAGGGGTTCTTGCGGGAGCGGCGTATCTATAACAGCGTCGTAACCAACGACGTCGACGCCACTGTCCCCTTGCACCGGCAAGGCGGTCATAGCACCAGTAGCAGTGAGGATCTACTTCAACATGTCTTAAAGCACGATCACATACCCAAGATTTAGTGGCTGTATCGAGTTCCCAGGTGTCATCTTTCAAAAAAATCCATCCTTGAGGAGGCAGTATTTCATTCAAACTTGGTGAGCCAGGCGGTCTCTCTTCCCTTAAACGTCGCTCCGTATTAGGTGTATAAACATCTGTCGTAAAAACCCAATGATTCCAAGTTGAAGGAGTCAGCCCCTGGCGTTGCAATTCGAATATCTCAACCTGATAACATTCTGGTGGTTCGTCAATGATAATATCTCTTTTAGTGTACAAATGCAATAATTCAGCCATCTCTTCTTCGCCGGGTTCAATGTACTTTTCAGCAATCTTGTTAGCTTTCTTGTGTATACCCGGATGCAATAAAAAAGTCAGAGACCACCCACTGATGATGGTCAACGCGTTAAATGGGACTTTGGAAGCTGCATATCCAATAAAAAACACCCCAACAAATAAGACAATAAATAAGGCACTTGCATCACGTTCATCATTAGCAAAACTACCCAGCCCATAGAACAGTTTTTCCAGTTTATCTATGCGTTCAGCAATTGCATTGAGCGTTGCAGTAGTGTTGAGAATGCTTTGCCGTAAACCCGGACGCTTGGTACTTTTGGCCCCATCATTCTCCAAAATCTCCGTTTGAGGGGATAATGGGAGCAAATCTTTAGGGAAAGGGTGTCTGTGCTCATAACCAGGTACAAGGACGCCAGTCAGCACTGCAATGCCCGGTAGACACAGGATTAAATATGGATGCAGACATAAAATGGTGTATATGCAAAGAATGGATATCGTGAATGATGGGTGGTCCCAAGAAATAAATAATAGAATTTTTTCGTGCAAATTTGACAATAGCCTACTCCTGCTGCGTAGCTTGGCTATACTTGTTGCCAGAACCACCAGCGAAAGCGAAGGAACGGGATGTTCCTCGTCCATCAGGGGTCCTAAAGTATCATCAAAGATTACAACTTGATGTATATCGCGAAATTACTTAGGGGATGATATAATGATGATGATCGATCATGTTATCATCACGTAAAAGCTTTAAAGTACTAGCAGCCACACACTAACACACTAACACACTGAGTAGATCAGTATGCTTAATGCCATACTACTTACTTACTACTGTAAGCATGTAAACAATCGTGGTTTCTACGTGAGATTTTTGTGCAGCTTGTTCATCAAGAGTTGGTTTGGATACTATCTAGATCTTTATAAACGGCCTTGAACTCCTGTTCGTCTTCGAGAATCTCATTGGAAAGAGTCTCTACATAAGCTTGGTAGAGTTTTCTGGCTAGTTTTTCTACCCACGGATCAACTTTTCGACCCGACTTTTTGGACTCTTCTCTGGATATTCCTTCTCTGGTCAAAAGACTCTCGTACAAGTCTTGACATTCCTGTTTCGTTAGCATTCATATACCTTTTTCCTTTCTATTTTTTTTATCTTCTTGGCAAATTCTTACAGTTTCAGATATATGCCGGCATTTTGTCAGCAGCGGGTGCTTGTTCAAAGCTTTTGATACTTTTCCGAAGTCTTCTCCGTGCTCGTAAACCAGTTGACTGACCAGCAGCTGGTAAAGCGGCGACTCCCTCTCCATCAGGGTTTCATATCAACGTAGACGGACGTTGGTAGGCAGGGTGTGTGAGGTCGAAAGAGTGAACAGATCCGATCGATCGATGAGAGTGCTTAGAGATTTATCATGATCACAATTTCACCACGTTACGATAATGTTTATTTTACCACGCACCCACGCACACAACAAATCTTTGTACAGCAACCACGTACGTTTTATATAACAATCTTCAAACGTTAAACGTTAATTTCACACTGTAAACAATAACAATACTGTATCAACAACAACAAGAAAACTCCCCTTTACCAAGTAAAAAAAGAGGTTGTTTTTACACAGAAACTGGCTAAAAGGCCCTCAATTGTCTTTGTATTGGTCTGGCATTGATTACCCAGAAAAGCTAGATTGTCTTTGACACGTTTTTGTTTGGTGAATCGCGTTGCATTCGTCATTATTCTGTTGCAGTTTTCTTATTATTGGGTCTAGATTAGACAGGGGTGAACTTCTTGTAACAGGCCCACACAAAAAACAAAAAAAACTTTATTGACAGAACTCATAAAGTTGTATTGGGATTTACCCTCAAGATATACGTGGATCACAAAGGCTCTGGGAATTCCGGGGACATATTTGCCCTTTGGGCCAAGAGAAAGCAATACCCGTTTAAGGTGACATCTGAGAAGCCGCAAAAAAGAGCGTTGTCGAGTGTGTTGACAAATAGACAAAGCTAGTCGGGGAGCAGATCAAGATAGATCTACAATCGTTGGTATTCTTACAACCCTGTCATTCATTAATACTTGGTTTTGTCCTGGGCTCTGGTAGCTCTTTGGTATCTCGGATTTGGCTTCACGGAAGCTAGTTCCCGTGTCAAAAATCTAAAGGTTATTCGTACCTTAGAGTATAATCCAAAGGAAAGTAACAAGAAAAGCAAAGAAAGCAAGAAAAAAAAATAACGTCAGTCTGCGTTATTATAGGAGGCTAACACTTGGTATTTACTTGGGTACTGCACATGTACAATCAGTTGTGATGACCGTTGTGACATCTATGGACAGTGGTAAGTTTCAGAGCTCCCCTTCCCCTGAATGGAAAAACAAATGTCGGAAAACTAATGATTTAGGTCCTTATACAGATTCTTCTTTACAAGATGTCAGACGCATACGAAGAGATGATCAGTAAGTTAATTGGAATGGGTCGTTTTTGGCTGAAAAAATTCTAACATGTTATAGACAATATCCGTCTCTTATCCCTGTGGCACAAACGCCTGTAAGGCGATCAACTTCGGATGTAATTGGTCAAGTTCATTCAAGACTTTCTTCCCGCCATATTGGTAATGCTCCGTCATTGATTCCATTGCCTCAACAACAGCATAGCGCGCGTCAGAACAATCCCAGGCTGGCCTCGTCTGCATCGGTTTCAAATATATATGCTATGAGATCAGCTCAAGCTGCTGCGACACCGCCCACCAACAGAACTGTTTCAGTGTATAACAATAGCACTAGCAGTGGGAGCGAGAATGGCAAATTGGGTTCTGGGTTTGTTAATCCAAAATCTCGCAGAAATACAATGTTACTTTCACAATCGGTAAGCCATCAGAATTTACGGAGTTTTTCATTAGAAAGTGCGATGAATGATGACAGTCATAAATCTGCCCCAAGACTGATACATCAGCCTACTCCAAGAGCGCCTTCGGGACCTCGAGCTGCTCCTCCCGCGCCGATGCGTGTAGTGTCTGCGTCTAGGCCAGTGTCGCCGCCGCCTCCTTCTGTTCCCTCGCATTCAGCTCGACCTCCACCAGTACCATCAATTCCAATGCAAATGTCTGATAGTGGTACTCCGCCACCTAGAAGGCTGAAAAATGGCCGGTTGGTGCAGGTGCCTGCTGCTAGCAGCATTGAGGGAACACCATCATTAGCCGTTGCTGCTGCCGCAGCTTCTATGTCGTCTCATTCCACTAGAAGTGAAATGTATGACTATACTCCTAGGCCGCCGGTACACACACAAAGGTATGCCAGTTCTGGAGGATCTGTTTATCAGAATGTGCCTCACCAAATGGCTCCTCGCCAACAACAAGCACGGCCTGTTTTGCCGCGTTTGATCACTAACCGGGAGACAACAATGGTTTTGCATGAATCTGTGCCCACTGTGCCACACAAGGCGTATAATGGCGTAAGAATGTCGCCTCGACGTGCTCATGGAGGCGGGGTTCATCGGTATCCTCAGGGTCCTGGGGACGTGGTAGCGAGTCAGCATGAACCGGCCGTTTTGTTGAGCCCCTCGCATGGCGGAGGTATGGCTGCTGCGACCAGGAAAATGCTTAGTGGTGGATCTGGTACTCCTGTATCTGCAAGTTCTTATAGTTCCAGCGGCTCACAGCAATCCTTTTTTTCTAGGGAAGTCACTAGTGGTCACAGTGGCGGTAACTCTGGCCACCACATATTAGTTCATAAACCGCATAGTGAAGCTCAGATACGTGCGTTGATGAAGCAGTTGGTTACTGAGGCACCTAGGGAAAGCACACCGCAGGGCAAAGAGTCTAAAGCGACAATGGATGAATGGATACATGGTGACAGGTTCAAGTATCCTTACAAGCAACCTACTTATGTCTTGCGAAGCAACGCAAAGTTGACAAACTACGAACGCACGGAGATTCAAAGCTTTGGCAAGATATATTTCAGTGGTAAGAACGAGATTAAAAAACTCCACGGGGATATACGCAACCCTGCCAACAACCACGGCTACGACGATGCCAATGGTGATTATAAGGTAGTCATTGGCGACCACATAGCATACCGATACCGCATAATTGGTACGCTGGGGAAGGGAAGTTTTGGTAAAGTGCTGAAATGCATAGACCATTGTACAGGACGGTTAGTTGCCGTCAAACTTATTATTAACAAGAAAAAATTTTATTCACAGGGTAAACTTGAAGCAAACATACTACAAGGTTTGACCAGATTGGATCGAAATGATCAATACCACTTGATACGATTCCTTGATTCCTTTTCATTTAGAAACCATTTATGCATTACAACCGAACTTTTGGGAATCAATTTATATGAGTTATTGAAATTTAATCATTACAAGGGGTTTAGTGTTCCTCTTGTCCAACATTTTGCAAGACAAATGGTTGGAGCCCTGGAATTTTTACAAGCAGAGCATTTGATTCATTGTGATCTGAAACCAGAAAATATACTACTGGCAGATCCAGATCGGGGACTTATCAAGATCATTGATTTTGGGTCTTCTTGTAATGAGAAGGACCGAATATACACTTACATTCAGTCGCGGTTTTATCGGTCGCCGGAAGTCATGCTGGGCATTGAATATGGAATGATGATAGACATGTGGAGTTTGGGTTGTATAATAGCAGAGTTACTGGTTGGTCGTCCTATTTTTGCTGGAGAAAATGAACAAGAACAAATTGCATGTATAATAGATGTTATCGGCGTACCGCGCCATATGGAGTTCATGAGCGGTAGCAGAAGGAAACGACTTTTTTTTGATGAACACGATCGGCCTAAACTTGTTCGTGGGAAAGATGGCAAAATACACGGGAACCCACTCTCAGCCCCACTACAGAAAACATTAAGGGGCAACTACACTAAAGACGCGTATGACTTCTTGGTAAAACTATTACAATGGGAGGCAAACGCGCGAATGACTGCATATGAAGCAAATAGGGATAAGTTTATTGTTTCCAAAATTTAGATAGTAATGAGATTCTGAGAATCATCTTTTTTTGTATATTTGAAAACCAGTAGTTTATTTTGTGGGGTAATTTTTTTCAGGGCCGATCCTTACATAAATACCCTCAAGGGGTGGGTGCAAGCTAATTACTAATCCATATTACTAAAAAACGGTTAGATAATGACCTCACTAACTGGGACCTGTTTACCGGTTTGATCTGCATATTTTGAGTGCTGATTGCTGAACCGGCTTACGTTGATCTTAATAGCCGAAATCACAACCTGATCCGAAAAATGGGGTACATCGTTAACCTTAACCGGTCTCCGGTTTATCATGGATCATCCATACTATAAAGTAACCACATCCTCCACTAGATTTCCAACGTAATTCATACAATTGCACTCTTTAAACATAATGTCTCAAAAAGTTCTCCGGTTCGGCGTCGTTGGTGCAGGCCGAATGGGCTCAATCCATATTGAAAACATCCTTTCCACTCGTTATACTACCGTAACGGCTGTTGCTACCGTAGTAGAAAAGGAGAAAGAATGGGTCAAGTTTATAGTCCCCGAGGCCAAAATTTACGAGGACTTTGATGATTTTATCAAAGACGCTGACTTTGATGCGGTCGTCATTTGTAGTCCTACTTTTCTGCACGAAGAGCATTTCCTCAAGGCTTTGAAAAACGGGAAACACGTTTTGTGCGAGAAACCTCTCTCTGTACACGCCTCAGTTGCATGGAGCATGTATGAAAAAAGTTTAAATTACCCGCATCTAAAAATTGCCTGTGCTTTCCCTAGACGGTTTGTTTCTTCTTACCGTGAAGCCCGAAAGGCTATTGCTGCTGGAGATATAGGCAAAGTCATCAACGTTAGGTCTCAAAGCACAGACAAAAAGGATATGTCTCCATTTTTCATCAATTACATTAAAACATCTGGAGGTATTTTTGTCGACTGTAATATCCATGACATCGATGCAGCTCTTTACTTGATTGGCGAGGACGTCACTCCGGAAAGTGCATACGGTACAGGCACAACTAATGTGTACCCGCAATTCAAGGAATGGGGCGATGTAGACAACAGTTTCGGGCTTGTTAATATCAAAGAAGGTGTGGTCATCAATGTTTATGGATCCAGAGACAACTCTTTTGGTCACCATACATCTACCGAGGTTACAGGAACGAAAGGTCGGATCTTGATAAATGGGGAACCTCGTCGGAACAATATTGATTTTAGTACAACTGGTGGTACTATGATAAAAGCAGCTTCTAGCCAGATGGAGTTATTTGCAGAATCATACAAGCATGAAGTTGAATGTTTCAGAGATTGGGTCTTATTTGATTCTTCCGACAACAGTTTTAACCTGAAAGATGCTGCTAAAGCTGTTTCAATTGCTGAGGAACTTCAAAGAAGCCTTAGAACAAACACCATAACCAAGATAACTTACTAGGTAGTGATTAAAGCATTCAATAAAAATGTATCTCTATGTAGAAGTTTTTTATCTCAAAGTATACAAGGTCCACCACAGATTCTTTTTTTTCTTGCAAGCTTAATTGTGCCCTATTTGAATCTGACCCCACGATCCTTATCTTATCAGATCTATGAACGCCGATCGATCTATGATAAAGTTTAGCGGATTAAGAAAAATACAGTAGTAGTAAGTTACAATAAAAACAGGGTTAAGTTAAAATAAAGACAGTTGATACACAAACCATTACTGATAAATATACTGAGATAGATCAACATAGTTTCCCTTCTTTTTTTGCTCTTCAATAGTGTAGCGTGGTCTGGTTTTACCTAATTGTTCGGCGAGTATTTGAAGAGCAACAAACTTAGATTGCACTCTAGCCAAAGGAATACCACCACTGACATAATAAGTTTTTGGCAGCCCGCAATCTCTAAACAACCCGTTTATTTCACCTTCGGCATCCAGTCCCCAAATAGGTTTCAGCTTTGAAGCCCACTTATCACCCAGAGTTTCTGCAACTGACTCTTTGAACCCTGTAAATCCAGTACAGTAGATAATCAAGTCCGGGGTAGATTTGGATCCGTCTTTAAAGACAACCTCGTCTTCGGTGAAGTGATCAACCTCTCCGGCCTTCATTTTGATGCTGCCATCAATAATCTTGCCAGAAGCACCGCTGTCATAGTAGTATCCACCGCCTTTTTCCATGGAAAGCAACATGAACCCAGAATCATCGGGACCTTTGTACCACTGGAACCCGGCGTTTTGTAACCCGGCGATAAGATCTTTATCAAGTTCAGCAATCTTGGACACTAATCTCTGGTGAACAGCCTTTTGAAGAGCTTTTGGAGTGACATCGGAAATTCTGTCACCGTAATCAACGTCTATTCCGTCAACCCACAAGTCTCCATTGAAAGTTTTGATGATACCGTTGGCAATTGACATGACAAATGTAGGAGATCGTTGGAGAATGGTGGGTTTGGCGCCATGGTTGCACAAGTCAAGAGCAATATCATGGCCACTTGATCCAGATCCAATAACCAAGACCTCTTTACCAGCTAGACCCTCACCACCTTTGTGAGTTGCAGAGTGTATGATAGGATTCTTATAGAGACTCTGGCCGGAAAGAGGCTCTGGCCATTTAGGTTTACCGCCACTAAGCCCAGTAGCAAGTACAATGTGACTCAAGTCAAACGTATACTCTTTGCCGTTCCTATCAACTGTGACATGCCACTTTTGAGATTTTTCGTCAAAAGAAGTCTTTTCAGGGACAATGGCAGATTTTGTCCAAACATTGAGCTCAAGAAACTCGCAATATGACTCAAAAAAGTTGCCAAGCTTGCCTGCGCTGATAAATTCTGGGAAAGTGTCAGGGTAAGGAACATAAGGAAACTGTTGGCTGTATAGCGCGTCATGGAGTGCGAGGGATCCGTACCTTTTTCTCCAGTTATCACCAATCCGTTCATACCGATCAATAACTAGTGATTTGACACCAAGATACTTTAGCCTAGCAGCAGTGGCCAGCCCGCACTGACCACCGCCAATAATCAATACAGTTGGTTCCGGGTTTTCAATTTCCAAAGATCTCAAAGTTTCATAGGGAACTGGAGCATTTTTGTCGCCTTTGATCCTGTTTTTCTTGCTCAGCTCAGGATGTCCTGCAATACCATCCAAGGCTGTGTACAATATTTGAGCACCAACTTCGCCCTGTTCGGTCTTAACCAATCTTACAGTAGACAGCGCTTCACCAATGGCAGTATCAAATCTGAATCCAAATTCAATGTATGCGTACTCGTCCAATGTGAAAAATTTAGGCTCAAGATCAATTTTTCCCCCATGTGCTCCAGTTTCTTTCAATGTATCCTTGGCAGCTTGGAGTAAGTTGTCTTTCGTCAGGGTCCGGTAGTCGTTGGTGAATGCGATAACGTCTCGCCAAAACCCATTGGGAACAACAAGCGCATTAAAAGCTTCAGCGTCATTGGTTTCAACAGCATTCTTGAACCTAGATACAAAGTCTTCTGCGTGTGCTCTAAGACCCTCAGGAGTAGTGTCCTTGCTGGTGAACCTGTTTGGAGGCAGCTGAGCCGCACAAACTGAAAAATGAGCAGATACCATGTTTGAAAGTGAAGAACAATAAAAGTATTACAAAAATGAGTGAAAACCTTCTAAGATACCCACGGGAAACGCGTTGGATTTTATATTATTCGCTGAATAGTCGGTTGGCAACACCTCCACAGGCTAAAGAAGTAGTAGAGTATGAACATCGGTTAAAGACAATTACTAAACCAGGTTAACGAGTCATTTGGAGTCTCCGGTGAGATTTGCTAACATATAATCTGAGTTCTAATAATTGACCTCTCTGAGCCCGGTTAACTTAGTCTCCGGCTAGTTTGGTTTTCCTATTTGGGGAAGGAAGCATCTTTTACCGGTTAAAGCGATGGGCTAAATCGGTACTCTGCGGACTTTATACTACCAATGACGTCGGTGAAAAACCTACAAACTTTAATTCCCCACATTTGCAGGGCAGCTCAGTCCCAGATCTGGTAACCACTTCATCGTCAACCGTATCGGGAAACCATGCCGTTAACATATTTGAATACCGTGCCAGTGATTAATCCTGGGTAATGAAATGATTTTTAATATTTCTATTTTGAATGTGTTATGTTAGTTGTAAATGTATGCTAAATATCACGGGTAATTGGCGTTATAAGCGATAACAGCAAATCCATGTCTCTGTCTCTATCGTTGGTGAAGTGGTGCAAGCCGGTCGTGTTACTACTACCAAACCCACTATCCATGGTATGTATCCATGAGTTAGAGCTTGTAGTTCTGTTGGTACTGATACTCTTAGTGCTCTGAGCGCTGGGCTCTTCTTCCATTAACCTTTCGAACGTATGTCTTAACCATCCAGCGTGGTCCCAACTTTCTCGTCCCTGGCTTAGAGCCATCAAGCAGATCTGCACTTTTAGTTTTGACATTTGTGACTGGCTGGACTTGTAATCAACCACTAATATAGCCATTGCAGTGATAAATAGTGAATAAATATCCTGTGGAATAGTTAGAACCCCTGACATTGACAGTTTGGCAACCTGAGATACAATCTCATTGGCAGATTTAACTGATTCCTCTAGTGAGCACATTTCTTGTGTTTGCGAGTCAACCATTCTTGGTCTATAAATATAAATCATCAAATGATGATACACCATAGCTGCGTAGATTGCTGGTGGGCAGTTAGGTTTTCGCTCCCAGTCCAAAGAATCTGGGAGCTCATTTTTCCATTTGATCAAGTCCAGAGAAAACACAGTAGGGTCATAAGAAGGACCACATCGTGGATCATACCTACCGCTGACTACTCTCCACATAATCAGGTTAGCCTTGCAGAATTCTATCAGCAGGTGGTAGTAATCTGTATCAGCCTTGCCAAATAAGGCAGTATTCTCTGGATCCTTATCGACTTTTTCAAAATCGTCTAGCGATAGTAGGTCAACATCGCATCTTAGCTCGCAGATCTTGTGTGGCCGGCCTAGTGTAATAGATGTCATAATATCTCTAACTACCATACACCACCAAATGATCCGGAAATGTGCTTGGTCTTGTGGATCCACATTTGACCTCAATGTAGATCTATGCATGCCCAAATCCTCAGCAGCGTTCACAGCTATTGATAGCCACGAACGGTTATGCCATACGTGTTGAGGTTTTCCACCACTGAATGAAAGTAAAAAAGTTGCTTGAACTACTACCAGGATGTCAGTCTCGCGATCCTCGTCAAACAGCATCTTGGACGACTTATAAAAAGCGGCTTTAGCATCGACACGGTGAGAAAACCCTGCATTGTAAATGACAGATGGATCACAATGGTAACAAGTAGCAAAGCAAAGCGCGTTTAACAACAGTGGAGATATTGTGCCCTTGCTATAACTTTCGGCAAACCAGCGCCGGTTCAAAATAGGATAAAATGGATGGATAATTTTAAAAAATGCAGATATCAACCCTTCCAACGCGTGTTTTTCCAACTTTCCAGCAGCAGTAGACGATGCGTTTGTCGCCGGAACATCAGATGAGCTTGAGCTTGTAGTAGAAGCTTTATCCTCGCTTTCACTGGACTCTTCGGTGAATGCTGCCATGTAGATATGGCCGCTGTCTTGAAGGTTTCTCATAAGCATACTCAGTGGACACGATTCACCCAGAAAGGACATTGACCGTCGGGTGATAATATCACCTTGCTTGACTCTATCTATATAAAACTCAAAAGTCTCTTTCCCTGAGTCATCTCGTAATACGGAAAAAAACATAGAATCTTTGGTCCTTTGGCTGCTTTTGGATAGCGACTCCGCATCTGACTTTGCGAATGCTATGGGACTAGGTTCTCTGCTGGGGTTCGTTGATTGCCAGTAAAATGGAGTCATTTGACCATTCGACAACCATTGTGGATAACCAAGCTCTATATTGGAAAACTTTGTCTTTGGGGAAATGTTTTTGCCATTTAGATTGAAATCAGTTTCTAGACTTAATTCAGTACTTGTAGGTAAATTGAGGGTTTCCGGCTGTCCAAGTTCTAAAAGGCCAATGCTAGTGCTTTCATTGTTTTTCTGACCGCTTGGTAATCCACCCGAATGGATATTTTCAGTATAATCCGGGTTGCTAGCATTTCCTACTCTTGTTAGGCTGTCTGATTCGAATAAATTATTGGTCAAATCCAGTACAAATTCAGTCCCGGTTTGGCTGTTTCTCCAGTTATTAATATTTGTAACTTTCTCTACAACCATGGGCAAAATCTCTTCCTCTTCTGAACGTACTGAATTAGATGGTGATTTAATCTGAGCGTCCACTTTTGGTCGGTCATTCTTCAAACTTGGACAAGGCCGAGTGTGTTTGCTTCCAGTACTAATGGTCTTATTACCTGGTAGCTTTTTTGGTTTTACCTGTGGCTTTTCCCCAGGTTGTACCAGGAGCTCAAATCTTGACCGTTTTTTGGAAGGAAATAACTTACATCCCTCATGGTCGTTTCTTGCCTCACAGCGTGAACATGGTATACCGTGAGTGGTAACATCACATTTCATTTTTAGCCGGTGACAATGCTGGCAAGCAAACGACGATCGTTTGAGTTTTCTTCTCGGTTCTTCAGACATTACATAAAAAGCTTTACCAGGGTAAGTCCTGAAATTGCTCTAAAAAAATACCCTGCAGTTGTCTGTGCACAGTGAACTTCAATTCAAAAGCTTTGTCGGTTAATAAATTTGCCAGTAGCCCCGCACTTTTCGGCTAATAAACCAAAGTATCCCTCCTTCTACCTTCTCGACGCGTATTTTCACACGTTAACTGTAGGTTTTTTTCTGTACAGTATATTGTAATCTGAAGGTCTAATGTTCGCTGTTTTGAAATAAAAAGCTCATCTCTCAAGATGGCGGAGTAAGAACAAAATATGGAGGTCACTAAACAATGTGCTTAGCCAAAAGATGCGGGGGAACAACAGTGTGGTCTGGATCGATCCGCATAAGTTCAATATCCGCGTAGAGATCTGGGCCTAAAATCGTCTGTTGCCGCTAATCGGTCCGAGCTTAGCTCATGCATACTAATCCGTACGTAGAAACTTTCCCGATCCACTCGTCCAGTGATCGCACAGTGCCAAAACACCACACAAACTAACGGATCCCACGCCTATCAGAGATATCGATGCATCTTAATACTACCATTTACTATGCGCCGCCAACTGCAGTAATGATCCCATCCTCTGCCCGCCACGCTCTAGCTGTAGAGCCACCAGTAGTTCCGTAGCTACTACATAAACCAATTCCTCAAATCAGCATCTTGCAATTGGCATAATTTTCTAACACTTCCAACTCGTGTTATATTCTATAGAGTCACACAAATTTGGATTTCTTGTTCGTTTGTTTTGTTTGATTAGTTGATATTTTGGCTTGTTCACCATTATCGAAGCTATGACTACTCTTACCCCTCCAAAAACATTTAGCGATCTGCCGTCGTACGACGAGCTGCCTGATAAAAGACGGTACTGGCCCTGGCCAAAGAACTCTCACGAAGAAGGACTGGGGTTGCTGAATTTGCTGACCCCTGACCATGTTGCCAAAGTCGTCCAGAGCGAGGTCAAGACCGGCAGAAGAATAGGGTTGGGCTGGGATTTCCACAAAGTGGAGTACCCTTATTTTGACAGACTCTTGTACAACATCAAACTTTTTAAAAGCAGTCCCAGCTCGTTTGATGACGAGTACCATTTCAATCCTCAGCAGTCGTCACAATGGGACGGGTTCAGACACCACTCGCAGCCAGTTTTCGACGCTAAAGAGGGCGAAGAGAAGCAATTGTGGTACGGTGGTACTACCGAGGCTGAGATTTTTGAGAACAAGACCGGTAGAATAGGTATAGGCCACTGGGCAAAGGAAGGTATTGCTGCACGAGGTGTTCTTCTGGATTTTGCATCATGGGCTAAGGAAAAGGGGATCAAGTACTCTACCATGTCTGACCGCCAGATCACTTTGGACGAGCTTAAACAGGTAGCAGAGCATTACAATGTGAAATTCCAGCCCGGTGACATCCTAGCTATCCGAATTGGGTTTCTCGAGGAATGGGATTCTCTATCAGAAGAGGAGAAGCTGGCTTACAGGAACGGAAGTGAAGCACATCATACTGGAATAGAGGCAACTGAAGAAATGATGAAATGGCTATGGGATAACCATTTCAGTGCAATTGTTAGTGACGCTGTGTCAGTTGAAGTGTATCCAGCAGTTGATCCCAAGTTCTCATTGCACCATTACGCTCTTGCTGGCTGGGGAATGCCATTGGGGGAAATCTTCGATCTGGATGGTTTGGCGAAACTTGCTGCAGAGCTTAACCGATACTCGTTTTTTTTCACTAGTGTGCCTTTTAATGCATACGGAGGTGTTTCTTCTGCTCCAAATGCTATGGCCATGTTTTAAATACAGTACTAGTATAGCATGTAGTTATTGAGTAAATAATATACCGTTGTTCATGAGTTTTATTTGGGATATTAATTGATTTTTAATTGGTTGGTAAAAGATCGATGCGATAAGTGGAGGATTTGGTTACCATGGTTATAATTACTTTATTTGAACTTTGATTGCACTAATTTTTTTAATTTTATTGCCAACCTGAATTTTCTCAGCTATCCTAAGGTCTCAGTTCTTGGATTTGATTTCTAGTTGTGTCTGCCGTTTCCTGGTTTTTTCTGATGTAGTTTGGGTTGTTTCCATAAAAAAATTACAGCTCCAAAAGCAAATTGTTATGATATTTTGTAAAGATAAGTTAAAGATTATAGACCTTTTACAGTAATTCATTGAAATATGATAAGTCAAACTTTAAGGTACACTAGTCATCCAGTAAACTTAAACCAAGTAGTCGTTTGAAGACGGAGTCAAAAGCAGTTGCAGTGACTGAATAAGTAGTAAATGGTCATATCTATGATTTCAATCAACCAAGTTCATTGATTCTGAAATGGCGTCAGCAACGCATTGTTTACGGCGTAACTACTTCTGAAATGATTTGAAAACAACAAGCACCGGTGCATTTACACCAAGTTTATAATTAACATTCAATGAATCAAAAAATTCGCGTAAAGTAGATGGTTTACTATGTTTACAAAGCAGTATTTGTTTAAAAAAACAGAAACACACCAAAAAATAACAATGCTGTACTACCGGAACTTGATAAAACTACAACTAGCAGTGAAGTCACATATAGCCAGTACGCAGCTAACCTGATTTGAATATCTTCTTAAGCGAACCCCATGGGCTAGTGCTGGTCAAAATCCTGGAGTTGTAACCGATCAGCGACGCAGGTGTGGTGCTGGCGCTTACCGTGTACAGACTATGTTTATTCTGTACCGTATATATATATAGTGTGCGTAACCCCCAACAGTAGCTATGCTGCTCAGATCTTTGCAAATAATGGTTAAGCTTAATTAATTAGCGGAATTTTTTTTTTCAAAAAAGCTGTTTTCCAACTTAATCGGGAAATTTGGGGGGATCGGCTTTCTTATTCTGGAGTTTTTGAAAAAATCTTTTGAGACACTTTTTTGGGTCCTAAGTTTGAGAAAAACTTTTTTGCCTTCAAAACATGACTTATGTATACTCATTGCGTCACATTTTGTTAGAAAAATTAACTGAATATGTTGAAAAGTTCCTTAAAGTTAGGGGTGTAAAGATAAAAGCCAATTTAAAATTGAGGTTGGAGATCTAAACATGATAAAATCTAACACCGTAACATAATGAAAAGTTTGAATAATTCAATTTTTAGTGTTTATATACATTGAAGCAAGCTGGAAAGTATCTTTTAATTTTTTCTAAAAAAAGTAGTTGGACCATGGGGTTATAAACAAAAAACTGAGGCATTGGTCCATTACATGTACAGGCAAAAAGTTAAAAATCGTTTTATTTAGAGAATTTGGGATTTACAATATATAAACAATTAAAGAAACAAGAAAACCAGAAAGAATCAATTAGATAAAAGAAATTCATGTGGAAAACAAGTTTCCCGGTCAAAAAATTACCTTTATTCAAAAATGTTCTTGGTTAACAGTTGATCATGGGGAAAACTAAAGTGAAACACCCTCTTTTTAACAGCCTAAAATACTCTCATATCACAGCACATAACTAGTTATATGTCAACAATTTAGAGCTTTATCTTGTATTCAAACATCATTTGAAGTAGAATCAACTTTTTTTGCATGATTCAAGGTGATTTAAACTTGGCTAAGAACTTTCTCAGTCACGATTGACAGAAAACGTTTATTATCAAGAACAACTCCACATCTGTATAATTTTTTGCAAAGCAAAACGAATTTATTAGTTTAGAAGACCAAATGGATTTATTTGGTGAGAAAAATTGAGTGTTTCACGACACCAATAGTAAAACCTCAATTTGGGCTGGTGAATTACAAACCACAGTACCTGCTTTAACCAGCTTTCTGCAACTACAGTCACGAGCATCTCAAAAAAAAATTTCTTTCATTAGAATAGATTATAAATTATATAAAATAGACGAGTTCGCTACCAGATTCGAGACCATTTTGTTGTTGTGATAACTAGATCACTCAATTAGCCAAATACTTGGCATAAAACTCTACTAACTTAGGTCCAGATTTAGACAGATCATCATAGAGATCAAAATGATTTTTACCTTCAATAACAAAAAGTTCTTTAGGTTCCTTGGCAATACCAACAGCTGTTTTGCTGATGTGGAAAGTCTCAGCTTCTGAACCAGCAATCATTAACAACGGTCTAGGCGAGATCAGGTACTGGTAATGGAAAGAATCGTAACCTATCATCAGATCGTAACTTGAAGGAGGGACGGTTTGAGTTGATCTAGGATGGTTACCTCGTTTGGTACCATAGTAATCTGCTGCACATCTGACAAAAGATGGGGCATCTTGTGGCAATTTTGAAGAATCAGATTCAAGCATGACAGGTCCTGGGGTAACAAGGTAGTCAGCAGAATGCTCAGTTCTCCAGTCACCAGCCATTTTGAGAGCACCAGCAATTGCTTCGCTGTTTTCAGTGTTCTCCTCGTATACACCACCATTACGGGTCATACGGCCAACACAGGCAGCACTGACTGTACCACAAGCCTTGATACGACTGTCAGACTGGGCAGCATACGAGACGTATCCACCGGATGCACAGATACCCAAGATACCTATACGGTTAGGGTCAACGCGTCCTTTCAAAGTAGTCAAGTAGGTAACGGCAGCCTTGTTGTCTTCCACACGCTGGTGGGGGTCTTCGAGGCCTCGAGGCAACCCACTGCTTTCTCCTTGGTACCCTGCATCAAAAGTCAAGGCATAAAACCCAGCACTAGACAGAGCACGAGCATAATCAGAAGCAGTTTGTTCCTTCACACCGGTCATAGGGTGGCTGATAACCACTGCGGCACCTTTGCGGTCAGGCGAGCCCTTGGCAGGTGAGTGAAGCTCACCTGCAATTGTAAGAGAGAAAGATGGAAATGTAACCTTGTCAACCATTGTATTATTTGCAGAAAAAAAATTAGAAGCAGAGTCTTATTGAAATAGTATACTCAAGGCGGAAAAAGCCGGTTTATATAGTCTGAAACCTTTCTCCAGGAAACTCAATTTAGAATTTAAAATTGAAGACTCGGATTTAGGATCTCGGAGATGACGAAGATGACCAGATCTACATCATTGACGACTTTTTTGGAAATACCACGAAAACAAGTGCTAAAATTCCATAGAACCCAATTTGTATTGACTTTCTATAGTCAAGAAAAGTAATATTATCAAAAATTCCAGCCCTTAATAATCATTTTTTCGGATTTTACTGTCGAAAAAGATCGGAAATACCCCAGACGAAAAAGACGTGTCTAGCCGCCGCACAGGTCATCGAATCAAAATTAACTGCCCAGATGCAGCAGCCATTGAAAATCTGGCATCTATAGATCATCATGATCGCCCGACACAACAGGTTTACAGTAGTAACTGTAATATCAAGCAGCCATGAAATATCACCTTATTACACCAATAACATTAAAACCCGAGCTAAAAGACGGGGTCCCCATGCAATTTGAACACCCGTGCAAGCTGCCAAGCAAGCAATAGTACTTAGTAACTATAATTTGACACACAAAACTTATAAACACAAGTTCTAGGGCGTAAAACTGCATACTATTAGCTATGATGTGACAAAAAGGGGCTCAGCACAGCAACATCAGACAGTAGACAGCCGTATCCACATACGTATGTATGTGTGTGCATGTATGAAAAATGCACATAAAGCCAGTCATGTCTTTGAATTTTGAGTTGGAAAGCTTTGTGATTTGAAAACACCTCGATGCCATCTTGTCCACAACTTGTCCACAAGTGAAAACTGGCGACTTCGTTCTTGAATATCATATCAATTCTCCTCAATGAGAGAGTATAAAAATTGCCAGTTGCGTTACTGTAGTTTTATCTACTACCCAACGCTTAATTCACACGTGCAAGAGACGTAATAACGAATTGCGAATTCAGGCTTAACTCACGAAACCATTGTTGACATTTTCAACATTCAACAAATGTTCACAACCCCTTCTACCGTGTTGGAAACATGAATGCAAACATTCATAATACGAGTCCACAAATGTTGCAAAAAAAAAATATAATCAAGGTTATTATTGTTGACATTTATATACCTCACTAACAGGGTGATGATCGATTTTGAATTAGTAATCAATGCTATATCCCTCATTCGAGCGCATGTACAGTCTCGTTCCACCCTAATTAAAGGGTCAGACACTATCGCCTTTTATTCCTTTTGTTTTCAAAATCAAGTAGGCCATTGCCTTAATTGAAGCAAAATTGTTGTTTAGGTTTGTGCAATAATGGTTAGCTTATATCATTTGCCAGTGAAAGACGGGTTCGGAGCCAATGCCCGTAAGATATTACTTGTCTTCAAAGAGCTAGGAATTCAATGGGAAAGCAAGAAAGTCGAACGGGAATTTGTACGCAATGACCCTGAATATGTGAAGATTCATCCCAACAGGAAAGTGCCTGTCCTTGAAGACGGCGACTTGCGAATTTTTGAATCGACTTCAGTCATGCTCTATCTTGTCGAAAAGTACGATACCGAGCACAAATTGCTTAGTACAGAATTGAAAGACAAGTATGAAGCTATAAGTTGGATATCGCTGCAAGCCACAGGGTTTGCTCCGACATTCTTCATTTTTGCTACCAATGACCCTTCAGATAGCTTGAAGCCACAAGTGCTCAACTACTTTCAACAATTGGACGACAAACTGGCCACTTCTAAGAGTGGCTACATTTGCGATAGCGGGTACTCTTTAGCCGACATTGCATGGATTGTTTTTGTAGACGAGCGTCGAAGAACCAGACTAGGGTTAGATTCATGGGACGTCTACCCAAATATCGCCAAATGGCAAAAGCTTGTATTGAGTCGTCCTGCAGTAGCAGAAGCGTACCAATTCAGCGACGAGTAGATAATTACAAGTAGTAGTAATTTGCAATAACCATTGACTTAGACTAATCATTCAATACAATAAATGAATGTCCTTCAGGTACAACAAACATGTCCAGTTCCCTATTCGTAATTTTGGTGGTGTCACTACGTAAAGAGGTCACGTGTGGACTGTGTACCTGAGATCTCAGATTCATCTAAGGTTAAGGTTGTACCCCGCACCCAGCGCTCACATGCATGCGGAGGGATATGACCACACACAGGTTAGTAGTACGTATTTTATTAAATCGGCTTATTATGATTGGGCTGCCTTTTGTGACTGGGGGTTATTTATAGTGGGATTCACTTTACCCCAGGAAAAAAAATGGCTTCGGCGAGTACCGCAACACCAGTAACGACATCACAGTTTCTTCATATTCTTTTTGACGGCGCGCAACAACAGCAACAGCCATCATTACTGAACCAACCAGGATACGCAAAATCCGACACTAAGCATACTTCCCCGCATCAACCAGACCGACACCGGATACGACGCGTACACAACTTCATTATTATCAGAGCATCATCATTTGTCATGAGTAAAGGCGACTACGAACAAGTCCGTGAGGCTATCCGCAAAATTATCCCCCAGAAGGATTATGACGACGGATCAATCGGTCCCATACTTGTCAGACTAGCGTGGCATGCCAGCGGCACATACGACAAGACCACAGGCACGGGAGGGTCAAACGGGGCCACTATGCGGTTCAAACTTGAAGCATTGGACGACGCCAACAATGGGCTGGAACATGCACGAAGATTTCTAGAACCCGTGAAAACCCAGTTCCCCTGGATCAGCTACGCAGACTTGTGGACTCTTGCAGGCGCAGTGGCTGTTGAGTTTATGGGTGGTCCTCACGTCGACTGGAAACCTGGCCGAGTGGACTACGTTGATGATACCAATGTACCGCCGAACGGCAGATTACCCAACGGTGATTTAGGCCAAGACCATTTACGGAATATTTTCTATCGCATGGGGTTCAACGACCAAGAGATTGTTGCTCTCTGTGGTGCACATAATCTTGGAAGGACTCATGCGAATCGATCTGGATTTGATGGTCCGTGGGTTCCTAATCCTACCCGATTTTCCAATACTTACTTCAAACTTCTTTTGCATGAGAAATGGACTCTGGAGAAATCTCCAGGCGGAAGACTTCAATACTACGACGAAGACAAAGAGCTCATGATGCTTCCGGCAGATTACAGTTTGATCCAAGATCCTGTTTTCAGGAAATGGGTCGAGAAGTATGCTGAAGATAAAGATTTGTTCTACCATGATTTTGCTCAAGCGTTTTCGAAACTGCTTGAGCTCGGAGTGAGAAGAGGCCTTAATGGTACCGCTCTAGTCAATGAAATTCAGAAAAGAAATTTATCAAAACTGTAACTGTGTAATTCTCAGTTCTACAATTATTTATGTATCTTGTATTATCTTTCTTGTCGGCCCATAATCGGCTGTTAAAATTTCCGGGGCCCCGCATTACATCGATCTGATCGATATATCTGTGCATGTGCGCTTATCCATCAATCATTTTGTATATAAATAATCTCGAATCGATCTTCGATCTTGAACTCAACTTTCATTTTATCTACCAATGCCTCCAGCAAGGATATCGCGTCCTTTGGAGGTCTATTCCAAGCACAGGCCAGCGGTGGTGCGGATCGTGTATGCTAGCGTGCTGATATCGCTGGCAAGCCTTGCGCGCAATACTTTATATACAAGGAAACAACACCATGACCGTCAAGAAAGCGACGATGACAAAAGGACCTCGGGTAAGACCACGGCGTCAGATCGCGTTGAAGTCGACCGGGTATTTCTTGCAAGACTATACAAGCTTATCAGGATAATCATTCCGGGGGTGCGGTGCAAAGAGTTCTGGCTACTGGGAACCCAAACCGGGTTTCTAGTGCTCCGCACGCTTATCTCGTTATACGTGACCAAGCTCGACGGCAAGCTCGTTTCGTACCTTGTGCGAGGCAAGGCTAAAAAGTTTTTGGTCGGTCTAGTTTGGTGGATGGTTATAGCTATACCTGCTACATTTACCAACGCTATGCTGCGATACATGCAGGGCACGCTAGCTCTCCGGTACCGGGTACGGTTGACCGATTATATCTTGAGCCGGTATTTTTCCTCAAGCAATACTCCTGTGTACTATTCCATACATAACCTTGACGATAGAATTAGGAACCCTGACCAGCTGATAACCGTCGACGTTGCTCGGTTTTCCAGAGCCGTATCGCGGCTGTACTCGAACCTGTCTAAGCCTATTCTTGATCTCGTGCTATACTCGTGGCAGCTGAAACGCAGTATCGGCGGCGAAGAAATGTTTTTCATTGGAGTGCTTGTGCAGATATCCGGGTACGTCATGCGAGCACTTACTCCACCTTTTGGCAAGTATGTTGCTAAGGAAGCGCAACTGGAGGGAGATTTCAGACAACAGCATTCAAGAGTTATAGAGTTCGCGGAAGAGATCGCTCTGTACAGTGGTCACGATCTTGAAAAAACTATTCTAGACCGGTCATATTTTACTTTGATAAAACATGTTAATAGAATATTGCGGCGCCGGCTGTACTACGGGATGCTTGAAGATTTCACTGTTAAGTATTTCTGGGGTGCATTGGGTTTAGTACTATGCTCTGTTCCAGTATTTTTTAAGCCGCGCGGAGGTACTGGAAACGGCATCAACGGTGGTGGTGACAGGACCCAAATGTTTGTAACTAACCGACGATTACTGATGGACTCTTCCGATGCGGTAGGCAGACTAATGTTTTCGTACAAAGAGATCACTCAACTGGCGGGCCATACTGCCAGGGTAGTATCGTTAGTGGATACCATGGACGACATCAGTCAGGGTAATTACAGTAAGTCAGTGGTTGTCAATATTCCTCGTGGGACAACCGAGTACGGCGACGAGATCATATTTGACAAAGTGGCTATTGTGTCTCCCAGCGGCGACGTGCTAGTATCAAGCCTGAATTTTGCCGTTAAACCTGGTCAACATTTACTTATAGTTGGTCCCAATGGGTGTGGTAAGTCCTCGCTGTTCAGAATACTAGGTGGACTGTGGCCCGTATATGGAGGCAAGCTGGTTCGACCAGAAAGCATTTTTTATATTCCGCAGCGGCCATACCTCAGCAAAGGGTCTCTACGTCAACAGATAGTGTACCCCAAACCCGAGTCTGAGAACACAGTTCCTGATGACGAACTTCTGGAGATGATGAAAGTGGTCCAGATTGACGAGCTTGTTGAGATGGTAGGCGGTTGGGATGCCGAGCGTGAATGGAGAGAAGACCTCAGTGGAGGGGTACAGCAACGGATAGCGATGGTGAGATTATTCTACCACCGACCGAAATTTGCCATACTTGATGAATGCACCTCAGCGGTCACGCTTGACATTGAAACTGCAATGTACACGCACGCGAAACAACTGGGTATATCGCTAATGACGGTATCGCATCGTCCTAGTTTGTGGAAGTACCATAACTTGATTTTGCAGTTTGACGGGTCGGGGGGTTACGTTTTCACTGACCTTGATGCCGAGAAACGGCTCAAACTAGAAGAAGAGAAACTACACTTGGAGCTACAGCTGCGCAAAGTCGACGAAATGAAAGAAAGATTACAAGCTTTGGAATCTATCTAAAAAAATTCGCATTTATTTATAAATATATATATTCATAGTCTTTTTGTTTTTGTTATGCCAATACAATGTGTATACCGAGGTCTTCCATTACTTTCATCCAGGAGTGACCAGTTTTCCAGCACTCTTCGACGACACGGTACGCCTTTGGCGCAACACCGAGACCGAACCGCAGCATACCCTGAAGCCGCTGGCGGTAGAGCTCGCGCAAGGGGTAGTCTACAACCTCGCACGCCGCGGTAAACACGGGGAAACTCAGACACGCCTCTACGGGCGACCCCAGGGGGATATCCTCCTGCAACAAGCACGCCATCCGCGATACAGTCGACTGAACCTGGAACGCCTCTCTGTCGAAGTTGAGTACCCGCTTGTACAGGTGTATGAGCGCGCCGTAGGAGAACAGCAGGTTCATCGTGAGCAGCTGCACCTGGGTCAGCGAGCACATGCGTTCTATTGCGAGCTTGCGCTCGTTCTCGGCATAAGCCAAAATCTCCGACAACCGTATGGCTATTTCGTGACCCTCGACAATGACCGAGGAGAGCGCTTCCGGCGCCACGAGCCTGCGGCGCGCTAGAGACGAGATTTTTGAAAACACGGGGATCATTTCCAGATCAACGCCTAGCAGAAGATCAATGTGCCGCTCGGCAGCAACGTTTCTCGCGGGGAACGGGGTCAGAAGGTCTGACACGAAGTCGCTGTTCCCCGGAGATATCATCGAGCATGCAGAAGGAGAGCTAAGTGCCCCAATGATATCGACATACGCAAACATGCGCACCAAGAAATACAGCTGCTCGTCTTTGGAGATCTCGTTGGCTATCCCGTTTTTGTATGCCAGCCCCCTGGCCGCGACTATATCGCGTGCCCCCTGCAGGTGCCGTTTCCAGCCATCGTCCAGACTGTCGTTGATGATCTCGTACGAGCACAGCATGACGGAAGTGGCGAGAGTTGCGTCGCTCTTGGCCTCACGCTCGTCGTCGAGCGACTGCGCCAGCCCGTAGAACGTGCGACCCAGCAGCCGACTGATAAGCTCTGTCGGTGCCTCCGAGTGCATCTGCCGCGACATGTGGAACGCCCCGTACGCGAGCAAAAGAGTCATAAGGTGCGGCGTGTTCATGGCCATGCGCGGCAAAGTCGTCTTGAACGGGTTCTCGTGGTAGATGCTGGGGACGGGCACCAAAGTGTCCGACGTGACTGTCGTGAAAAAATGAAACAAGTTGCGGTAGGCCGGTATCTCTATAAGCAGATCTGGCAACGGTAATAGAGTTCGTGGCACCGTTGAAGTGACATCGCTGTCAGAAGATTCAGCAGACGACGTACTCTCGCCCAGCGGAGCAACACTGATCCGGTTACTCAACTGGATCTGAAACGACGACCGGTCAGATGCATCGTAAGGGTTGAAAACTTGCTCAGTGATGAACAAATCTTCGTCATAATCGTTAAAAAATTGCGTTACAGTTTCGTTATCATTAATTGGTGGTAATGGTAGTGTTAATGGTAATGGTAAGGGTGGTGGTGGTGGTGGTGGTGACGGCGGTGCTTGGACCGGAAGTAAATGGTGAATGTCCTGAGTTTTAGGTTCATCCTCGTCTTGAGGAGGCGAAGGCGGGGGCTCGCTGATGCTGTATTCGTGCACA
This sequence comes from Groenewaldozyma auringiensis, assembly GCA_030574195.1. NCBI lineage: Eukaryota > Fungi > Ascomycota > Dipodascomycetes > Dipodascales > Trichomonascaceae > Groenewaldozyma > Groenewaldozyma auringiensis. Next base: position 284,711 of record JAJMEP010000010.1, read on the forward strand.
AAACTATTCTGACTGAATTTCTGAGTCACAGGTGCTGGCTGGAACACAGTTTCAAAGTTACGGATAGTCTCCAGTACTTCTGAGTTCGAAGGATAAGTCTTGGGCCATTTCTTCTTGGTGGTAGTATCCCCTGCCGAAATTGACGACGACGTCGATGACAGAACAGGTTTACGAGACTTTTTGTTGATACGAGAGGATGAACCTCGGTCCCAATTGAGCTTCAACGAGTAGTCGCATTCAGAGTTTGTTCGTTCACATCGCGTACACCGGGGACGTTTTTCATCACACTAAATCGTTAGCGGTCCATATCTCCGAGTTTTTTTTATTGTACTTTATCATTTTTTTGTTCGTACTTTCATGCGCATATGCTTGCCTATTACAATTAGCTTGTTACTATTTCAAAAAAAAGGTTCAAATGTCATTAGATAGGGACTTACATTTCTTGCATCCTGTTCGGCTTCTTTTGCCTGGTGGCTCTGACTCCTATCAAAACAGTTAGATGCGGAGAACTCAAAAAGAAAGATGATGAATAAAAAATTAAATAAAATAAATAGAACAAAATATATCATCCAATAGGTAAACATACAGACTTGGTATCGTTTGCTCTATCGTTATTAGCCATTTTAGTGAGAACTGGCTCATATTTTTGTTCCTTCTTGTCGACCACAATGCGTTGAATGCACAAAAAAAACAAATCGTATCTAATATTAGTTCTTTATCGAGGTCAAAAGATAACGGTTATCCCAATCTCGATTTCCGCCCACCACAGATACAAAATGGCTTTAAAATTCCGCCCAACCAGTGAAATCGGCGCAAGCGCATTTTTCACTCCACTACCGGTATAGGCTTATTAGCGTAGTTTATAAGCCAGATCTTTTAAGGTTAAGCACTGCACTATCTCCGCAGACCGAGGTACTCGAGTTTATACGGTATTAGGCACAGGATGGTATTTCCCAATAATATCAATTTAGAAGGTACTCCGAAATAATTGATAGTCTTTGTTTTGCCTTTTCTTGTTATGTGAATAACAGTTTCAAAAATTGAAGTTAGTACTGCTGTATGGGGCTATACCAACATTTTACTGTGGGTTCTGAACTTTGAACTTAGAAACCCTTCACTATTTTCTTATTCTCCATGCACGCTGAGTGGAACCAATACAGTTTTTCAGTCTCGTTTCACAATACGATTCTCATGAAAATGAACGTATAACAAGCACAAAAAATAACACGAGACTCGAACTGCATTTTTGGCTGGATTTGGTAGCAATCTGGACTCTTGATTTATTCCAGCGATAGTAGCAATGTTTTTTTTTTCACTCACCTGACAGAAACTTGGATAATGCGTTTCTGTAGATTGAATCGTCGTATTTCTCCCACCGTACGTACAGGGATATCAGTTCTTGTACGCAATCAAGGATACTGACAAGATCCATTCCAGACTGAGCCAGGAAATTCACCAACATGTCAATGCGAGCTTTTATTCTTTCTGGCGGACGTGAGGGCCGCACCAGAGGTGACCGTAGCACTATAGTTATATATATGCATGCCGATGCGATGATATGAGGAGCAAATAGTAGCAAACAATCCGTAGCGTAGCTATCGTTTACCAACTGCCACGCAGACTGCAATTCTTCACTAGTCAGCTCCAGCGCCTGGTTCTTCTCAGGCATCACCTGGCTGAGACTTGTCAGCGAGTGGTACGGATGGTGTACTATCAAGTAGGTTTCGAGCTCATCGATGAGGAAAAACTCGCATTCCGCCAGCTTGGTCGGATCAGAAGAAATGTACTCTGGCCATAACACCCGCGCCTCTGATGCCACGGACCGTATATGCTGGGGGATCTCCTCAGCCTTGCATGCCAGATATGTAGCAGCTGCAACCATCATGTAGAGATTCACTTCGTGTAGCGAAACTTTGAGGAAAAACCGTTGCAGGTAAACTTCAGCAGTGCTGATTACTCGTTGTCTGAGAGATAACTGCTGACCAAACGATTGAAACACTATAATGGTTAGTCCATATCCTGATATTTAAAAAAGATTAGTAGATAGTTTGCCATGCTGCACTTACAAGAATGAATGTACATTTTGACACCACTGTTGTAGGCAGTTATGTCTTGGCCCAACGGATATGACGTTGATTCTCCAGTGGTCTCCGATAAAGATTTCCTAATCTTGGCCAATTCACTTTTACGGAATTGCCACCTGTGTCTTTGGCTAGAGTCCCAGTAACTTGCGCTCTAGAATCATTAGATAAGTCCAGAAATGAAGTTCGTTTGTATGTTCTTACCATCTTGACAGGTCCAGTAGTGTGAGTATTTGAGTGGCTCTCGAGTAGATGATGGTAAACGATGGTAAACGATTTAAAATTGCATATGATCGGTCTGAAATATGACAGCTGAGAGCACCACCCTGATGTTGTGTGAGGATCAGCCTCCGACTTAACCTTTTACTAACTGAGCACCAATAATATAACTATAGAAGTAGAGTAAGAATATCCCTGATTTATGTCTGAATGATCCTCCAGATTGTTCTAGCTGTTCTTCTTGTTCCCCCCTCCTTCTCCTCGAGGGAAAACCCTGTCTTATTTATATTCGTCCAAAGGACTCTATGATTAGTAATCCGTTTCTGTATACGTGGTATCTTACTAATTATAGAAATTTGGTATCAAGTTCCGAGAACCTTGATCATCACGTGATTCTTCACATGTTGTTTACGTAATCGGGTATTTACATGATAAGATGCTTTGACATGACAAAACGCTTAGTAAAAGGAATTACTTGAATATGAACCGTGTTAGATTTGAATAATAAATAAATTAATTTGTATTACTAGTGCTAGATGTAGGAACTTGCCATGAAATAAAATTTTCTCTTTCTTCGGTTTCCAGTAGTAGTCGTGGTACGTCTTTAGCCGGAGCAGCTGGAGTTATGCAATACTCAGATTTGGTGAAATTCTTCGGGAAACCCGACCCACCGGAGAAAATGTCGTCAACGACTTGTCTAGGATCAAAGCAGTCCACGTCGGTGTCCCATTTGACGAACATGTGGTTGTGGGAATTCGAAGTGAGCAATTTATCAGCCATAGTTTCGTAACTCTCCTTCGACCGTCTGTCGTCAATAACACCGGTAAGATCGTTGAAAATCGGCGGAGCAGTGAATTTAGGCACAGTAAAAGTAGATGGACCTTTAATATGAGTCAAACTTATACATATTGTCAAAACAGCATTGACACGACTGTCCTTGAGTAGATAAGTATGGGGTTCGAGTTTACCATTGACGTATTCAGATAAGTTCAAATCAAGTTTACCCATAGAAGCACTTGAACCGGAATGTTCCCAGTGAACATCAAACACAATGTAAGCAGAATGCAGTAAATGGTTTCGTTCTTTCGAATGTACTCCTAGCCTGACGCTTGTTTCGGCATGATGGTCCCATGTTGCTTTATGCTCGCTATTGATATCGGCCTTTTCCGTGCGCCCTCTAGCATTAGGCTTGGGCGAATCCTTGACATACCATCGCACATACACTTTCCCAACCGACTGAGGAATATTCGACAAGCTCTCTATTTTGAGCTCTATTTTGAACTTTGGCCAGGCCATGTTTCTTGTTAACAAGACGGTCGCCGATATCGATAAGTGGGATGGAATTCCGGATCGACTTTTTAAAATCGTGTTATATAGTTCAGCCGCATCATTGTTTTTTTTTTCACGATAATGATCGATCTGGGTAACAAACATCAAAACAGAGAGCGGTGTTCTCGAAAATCGCTATAAACTCTTTTTCTTACCCATCTGTACTACTACCACTACTACTATCTGTTTGGATTCTTTGGTAAAAGATTGAGAAACGGGGGAGGCAGACAGCCCTGATTTTTGCAGGATAAGAGCGGGAGTATATAATTTGAATACCTGGAATACGTTTTCTTTTGTCAGGGAACAAAGATATGTCTGTTAAAATGACTTCAGAAGACGATAAAACCAGTGTTATTAATGCGCTACCACCATCATCATCGTCGTCTATTATTGCCGGTGATACGACCAAATCTTCATCAGAACCAACAGGAATTAAACGCAAACGCGAGGAAGACACTGCTGAAGAGAGTAAAGAGTACAGTGAAGTGAAGACGGAAGTGAAAAATGAGAATTCCGCTACTCCAAGTGGTAATGGGACTAATGTTACTGCAGCTACCACTGAAACCACTGGACCTATTGTTAAGCGGTCGACTAATAGTGCTTTAGTACCTCCCCAACTAGTATACGCCCCATTGAAGAGTGGGATATGTTACGATGTTAGAATGAGATACCATTGCAGAATTGTCACTAATTCCGACGATTACGTTGATCCTCACCCTGAAGATCCTCGACGGACGTATCGGGTTTACAAGGCTATTGCCGAGGCAGGACTGATTACAGATCCAGAGTTACAAGGGATTGACGAGCTAGGACCATTAATGAAGAAGATACCTGTTCGAGATGCGAGCTCCGAGGAGCTGCTTTTGGTACACACAAAAGAACATTTGGATTTCATCTCGTCCATACCCAGCATGCCTCGAGAACGGTTGATAGAAGAAACCGAGCGAGGTGATTCGATTTACCTCAGTAATGACAGTTATATGGCCGCCAAGCTATCATGCGGCGGTGTTATTGAAGTGTGCCGGTCAGTAGTTGAACGCAAGGTTAAGAACGGGATTGCTGTTGTCAGACCACCGGGCCATCATGCTGAACCGCAAGCTCCTGGAGGGTTTTGTTTGTTTTCCAATGTCGCAGTAGCCGCCAAAGTGATTTTAAGAGAGTATCCGGAATCAGTCAGACGTATTTTCATTCTTGATTGGGATGTGCATCATGGTAACGGGACACAAAGGGCATTTATGGATGATCCTAGAGTATTATATACTTCGTTACATCGATACGAAGATGGTAAATTTTATCCTGGCACGCGGTTTGGCGACCATACGGTTGTTGGCGATGGTCCTGGCGAAGGTTACACCGTGAACGTTCCGTGGGAGACTCCTGGGATGGGCGATGGAGATTACATTTATGCGTTTAGAAAAGTTGTAATGCCCATTGCCATGGAGTTTGATCCAGACTTGGTGATAATATCTGCAGGGTTCGATGCAGCCGAGGGAGATATTTTGGGTGGTTGTAAAGTAAGCCCCGATGGGTACGGACAAATGACCCATATGCTGAAATCACTAGCCAGGGGTAATTTGGTTGTAGCATTAGAAGGAGGATACACACTTGACGCTATTGCTGCCTCAGCATTGGCAGTTACCAAAGTCTTGCTGGGAGATGTTCCCGGTATACCTCGGACCAAAGTACCGTGTGAGGGAGCAGTCAAAGTAGTCGAAGATGTGATAAAAGTTCAGTCTAAGTACTGGAAATCCATCTTACCAGGGTACGGAGCGTTGGATGTTTCAGACATCCCCACGTACGATAAGCTGTATACGGTAATCAGGAACGGGCAAGCCAAACGGTTATTCCAGAAGTATGGATTTACATCATTACCTATTTTGAAAACCGGCAACACTTCATCACATTCATCGACTGCTTTGATACCCATGGAGAACCAAATATTAGCATCGCCCAACATTCATAGCAAAGAGACCATATTTATTATTGTACACGAGACACCGGAGGTTTGGGCATCTAGAGATTGTCTTTTGGGGACGATCAACACCAGCGAGTCTGTGATTGTTGATGCCGCGCAACGGTTTATAGATTATGCTCTCGGTGGAGGCGATGGCGATGATAATAATAATAAGACTAATGGCAGAGAAGGGTACGGAGTAGTAGATATAACTATCCCTAGTGACTACGTGAGTGTTGCTAATGATGACATTTTCCCCGCCACGTCGTGTGCTCAGGATACGTGCATGTATGTGTGGGACAACTATGTTGAATATTTTGAGGCGAAGAATATAATCCTGATAGGGTTGGGCGAGCCTTATGGAGGGATAGTTCATTTGGCCGGTCATAGGGATCTTCGTGAAAGGGTAGATGCATGCATATCATTTGTCGGCACCACGTCGCTAAAGCCCATTGTGCCGTTAGTTGATGAGTACATTACAGATTGGTTTTACCGAAGATCGCTGATTTTCACTGCAAATAATCATGTTGCATGGGACCAAACAGTTAACCCTAAACGACCAAGAAAGAAGTTTGGACGAGTGATACAGGCAGATTCGTTAGGAGTGAATGAAGTTATAAAAGAACGGTTCAACGAAAGCATTGAGTTTATTGAGGATTTACTTTCTCCCGAGTCGGACAGTGACGCCAGGTAGATGTTATAGAAGAGAAAAAGAATAAATAAATAAGTAAATAAAAGAAAATATTCTGGTTTCTTTTAAGCCCTAGATACGATAAAATACACATTTCCTTTTCAATGTAGTATCAACTACTACTATCAGTAGATTTACTGGTGTGAATAAATGTATATCTGGGTTAAAGTTCTTTTACCCCCCTGTAACGTTAACTCGACCCAGTTTGGGCTAAGGATTTGCAATGCGCATCGGGAACGCGCCATTGTTAAACATTTGAGAATAGAAAATTTGATTGGCTGACTTATTTTCTAATGGATAAACAGTTCTTCAAGAACATACATGCGTTGAATACCCAATGGTTTGTATAGTAAAAGGACTTCTAAGTGGAGCTGTTTGTATTAAATAAAACCAACAATCATGCCATATATTATTATAATAATAATAACTAAATAATTAATCTGCATATATACGAATTGTTGAAAAATATTAAGCAAGTAATTGAATACGGCCGTAATATCCGAACCCATTGAGATCTGCCAAAAAGTGGTCCATACAATAGACCAAAGTACGTTAGCTGACTATCATCATACATAAATGACTAGCTGAATGTACATGTATGTAAATATTTTTACATACGTGCTACTGCAATACTGCGCTATGCGCGAATCAAGGCCCATTGTTTCAGCCATGCATCAACGTACATGAACATTGTGTTAGAACAATGCCCCAAAGCTTTAGCCGCATAAATATGTGCATTTCATCAATGATAACACATTACAATGGCTTTTACCATGAGATAAAGAACTATAATTTACACTGGAATCATTCTCCACTGTTTGCCTTTAAAGTAGATAAATGTAAAGAAAATATAAAAAATAAACAAATATATCAAGGTACTTATAGGTAAATTCACCAATGCATGTTTAGTGTGTTTCCATGACAACAGAGCTATAGGGATCAACGTAATGACGATTTAAAGCCATCGATGCCATTTTTACTCAATTAAGGTTATTTTATTTTTTAACCGCGGGCGGTGGTGCGTGCCTAGTAATTACACTGTAACGTTAAGTCAAAGATACTATTTACTACTACTACTACTATAATTATTACAATAGAAAAAGCTCAGATTCCAATTTACCCCTTGAGAACCGAAAACTCTCCCCACTCTCGCTCTCAGTTCAACAAAACAGATACACGCTTTTTTCTCTCTCCCTGTTTATTTAAAGCCTTTGGAACTGTACAAATATACTCCAGTTACCACTACTGTGAAGAGTAGTACTCAAAAACTGTATCTCTAGCAAGGTGGATATGGAATTATGAGAATTTTGGTTCTCTATTTATAAATTACCAAACCATCAATTATCTTTCAAACAGACTGTTGTGAGTTGTAAAAATTTTTTTTTATTCACATCTACAACCTCATTCTTGTGTTTTTCTTCTCAGTTTTCATTTCACATTTTGCATTTTTCATTCAGAGCCATTGTGGACGCGTTTTTCACACATACACACACGGTTAGTATTTGTATATTTCAATTACCAACATGCCCTCTGAGTCTCAAGTCCTGCATGACTTGAGTAAAAAAGGCTTGGTGAGCAACTCGCGGTACCTTGTACCGTCTTCGGTAGAAGCAAAGGATACCGGAGACGCTAAAGGTTTAAGAGTAAGTATCTACTAATAACGACAAGCATTTATCCTGTTTAAGCCAAAGGAAAAAAAAATCCTATTTTCTTTAAGATTTTTTTTTCTACTTTACTTTATGTTTCTCCTTCATTCATTTATTTCTGGGTGGGTCTGGGTTTCACACATTGTTGTTTGCTGTGTTTTTGTTTTTTTTTTTTTGCTTTTTTCTTTCTTTCCCCCCTTTCTTTATTCTGCCTTTTTATATGGTTTCTGGCCGGGCTTAGATTAAAGCTTGGTGGATCTTGGTACTCTGCAACGCTTCACGGGAAAGCCCAAGATTGTAGCATAGCACTGGGTCTTTTCAGTGGAGATAACATGTGGTAGAATAAGCAATTGCAACACAAACATCAAACGCAAAACAAAAACAAACATTGACTGTTTACACCTCCCAATTCGTTTTGAATGCTATCACTAACAGTATGGGAATAATATTATATTCTCTTTCATACTTTTTTTTTTGTTGTCGCAATTACTAACTGATTCTTTTTTTTAGAAATCAATTGTTATTCCTCAGCGGTCATCTTCGTATACTTGGAAGAACGCAGATAATTCACAAACACCGCTTAAAAGCCCCTTTACGGTGACTGAGCAAGAAATCACTCCTCCGTTAGAGGATCAATCAGAAACTGAACAAAACAGTTTCGAAGCAGATTACACTAGACACTTACAGCGCGTATCCATGGGTATACCTTCTTCATCGTTCAACAATAACAATATTAACGCGACAACTGGTCCTAATCCCGCAAAAGAGTCGAATAAGTACGCTGGTAAAACATTGTTATCCGCAAGTATCTCTGCGCCCAAAACTGACCGCTCTCTAAGGAAACAGCACCCGAAACCTGAATCTACAAGTCCGAAAGTTGACTCCAATAGAACTACATGGTATTTCAATAAAGGCACTTCTCCAGAAGAATTATTAGCATCTGCACAATCAAGAGATCTCAGCGTTGGTCTAGATAGACGGTCATCTGTAAAACAAAAACATTTACCACAGCAGCAGCATCAGTTACAACAGCAACAACAATTACAACAACAGCAGCAGCAACAATTACAATTACAGCAGCAACAGTTACAATTGCAGCAACAACAGCAGTTACAATTGCAGCAAGAGCAGCAGGCAATTCAGCAAAAATTTCAGCAACAGATACTGTCCCAGGAACCTACCAAAAAGAAACAGAATATGACTAGCGAGGAAACGGAGGCGCGCAAAAGCGTTATACGGGCATTTGAACGGGACATCGATGATCTACTGAAGGAAAAGGATACTTCAGAGCTGAGACTTAACTTTGCTGCTGATAGTATACGCGAAGAAGACGAAGACGGTACACAGATTAGTGATCCTACTGGCGACGTTAATAACGAACTAACGTGGCAAACGTCCAGATCACCAACGCAACAGCGTACGCCCAACTACCATTATAAAAACCGCAGCAGCGCCAGCAGCAGCGGAGGGTCACGGTTATCTAGAACATCCCCGACATTACAAGACGAGGATGCTAGTCCGAAGGGGTACCATCACTCCAAGGGATACTCGCATAGCACTATTTCATCATCAGCATTTAATAATCGCACAAGCTCTCTAGCGTCGTCACCGTCATCTAGGGGCATATCATTGCATAGACGGGTATCGATACCCGAGGACTTCTTTGGCCGAAGGGCAGATTTCTCGGACGGTTCCAGCTTGCAGAGCCTCAGCGGCAGCTTTAATACAATGGGCCAACCACAGCAACAACAGCAACACCGGTCAATGCCGCCTTTACGTCGCGGGTTGACAAGACGCAGCAGTGACGTTGACCAAAGGCTACGGTCCAGCAGGATAATGTCACTGACCCAGAAATCAGTTGCAACATTACGGTTTTCCACGAGTAGTAGCAATGGGATGAAATCCAGCGCTGGCGGAAGATCAAGAGCAGTAAAACAAAGCGAGTTATTGACATCGTATACCAATTTCCTTAACCCTGAGATATCAGCCCAGCGGCTAGACGAGCTCGAGGAGACTATTGACGAAAACAAGGAAAACAACAAGAGTCTTAATGCGGGGCCATCTTCGGGCAGCGAAGAGAGCGGAGGCCAAGTTTCGTCGCTATGGTTTCTTCGTCAAGTCATACGGTCACGTACCCAGCCTCCTGGAGTTAACCTCACCGAGCGCATAGTCTTACCCTCAGATATGTGGTACAACCAGTCGGCGGGTCTGAGCTCGAAGCTGCTGTATATCCGTATTGCATGCATTGACAAGCTGGTGAAAATTGGCAGTGACTTCATACACGGGATGGACGAAATCCTCGGCGCGTCGCCTACAGTTTTCGATAGTCTGGAATTATCATTCAACAGCTCTTTCATCTTACCACTCAACGACGACGCCACTGAAAACACGTCGCCTACAAGCTCGTCTGCAGATATGCCCTCAATATCGCCGAAACAGTCGTACGCGTTACAGCCTAAACGGACAATAAGCCTCTTCACGAACCCGCAGACCATACCGCCAGAACCCAAGGGGTTTGGACTGTTTAAAAAGCTACGACGGTTCGGATCAACCAGCGGATCACAACCACAACCACCACCACAACAACAGCAGCCGCAGCAACAAATATCGGTAGCTACTATCACGCCAGAGTCGTCGCCGGATACAACGTCAACGGAGGAAACGATAGACGACGCGTTGTATGCCGGGTTCTCTCTGAACGAGTATTTCGCAGCACTTACACGGCTGACCCATGCGCTCGAGGCGCTGCACGTTTTGGTGAATACCGCCAAATCTACGTTATCCGAGCAGCAAGTGGCCTGGATTGAAGAGTACAGGAAATTCAGCTGCAAAGTCGCCTGCAGGCTGATTCTCAAGGACATTGTGCTTTTGGTTGACCTCAACCGGGCAAAGTTCCGTGAAGTCTTACTAAACACTTGATGAAATTTATGAACACTGTATGTATTTAAAATATTTACGTATAGTGAAAAATTAATTAATGCCTAATCATATGTAATACCACTCTGAACGAGCCTAGTAATCACCAATCGGTGAAATTAAATCTATCTAGTTCTTCGACGGCGCTTTGCACGTCTTTTTGGGCCTTCTTGCGCATGTAGAAAATGGAGCAATCCTTTGAACTGCAGATAACGTCCATGTGCAAACTTCCCTGGCATCTCTGGCACTGGGTCCACAGCCTTGCGAATTTTTTCTCCGCTATATTGACAATCTCCAGCTCGCGCTCGTAGTACTCTTCAGCTTTATCGATACAGTTCTCGCACAGCGCTCCTTTGGCGAACTTGCCCTTGAGCGGCCGTCTGCAAGACTTGCACACCGACGTTTTTGTGGCGAATTTCATCAACCCGCCCGTCGTTGGCGCTGCTATCTTGATACTCCGCGTGTGCTCGCCCGTCAGCAGCTGCTGTGCTTTTGTAGCGCCCAAGATGGGCTCGAAGATCCTCTGCAGGGGGTTACTCAGCTGGTTCTCCAGGTAGTACTTGGTATCGATCGGAATGTTGTGCTCCAATACGTATATAGGGTCTTCGGATTTTTCATAGTTCTTGCTGCCCATAGACCCCTGAGTGATCACGTAGGCTACACGGTCGCCCAGCGAGGGTGCTGAACCAGGGTCACGTTTCCTCATCCGCTCGGCTAGCTCGAAATGCGCCTGCTTGCCCGTGTAACTGGCCTTAGACAACGCTTTGGAGATAACCAGTTGCGACAGATCCACCTTGTTGCGTAACAAGTCTGAGATAACTTGTTTCACGTACGCTTGGGCACGGTCAGTGTCTCTGTCAATCAAAATGTGTCGCAAAACCGTCTCAACAACGTTCTGTACCAGTTGACAGTTATCTCGTCGTACAGTTTCAATACCTTTGGTATCCATTTTATCGTACTTGTCTGCACGCGTCCAGTACAATCCAGCGTACCGTTTCTTGTTGATCAACAGATAAGGGAAATACACTTTCTCAAATTCTAGCTTGATAGGGTTAATGAAAATGTCGGATACGTACTCGGCAGCCTCTTGGCCCATTTCCATACACTTCTGCAGATCGCTCGGCCCAAACTTCACCATGACAGAGTCTGTGTCACCGTAAATGACCTCTGCGTCGTGGTCGTACCCGTTCTTGATACAGTACTTTGCCTCGACCTCGTTCTTGGTCCGGTCAATCATTTGCCGACCAAAAGACGTGACTGAAGACGAGATGGCTAGACACGGGAGCTTGCCAATGGTAGCACCGGTAAACCCGTACACCGAGTTGGCAGAGATCTTCAGCGCCAGCTGACGACCATCCAACACGGCACGTTTGAAGGGGTCAGTTTCCTTTTTCAAGTCCGCCTTGGCACGCTTACGCGCACTCAGTAGTTCCTCAAGAATAATCGGTAGCAACCCTTTTCGTTTGTTGGACTTGACAAACATGTCATTGTTGGGGGTCACAATATAGTCTTCGTCCTTGACAAGCTTCAGCCGCTCAACAGTCTGTCTATCTAGCAAAGTCGTGTAACAAAGGTTGTGTGCCATCATGATACTAGGGTACAAACTTGAGAAATCCAGTGTGGCAATAGGGTCACGGTAGTACCCACGCTTGGGCTCAATAACGGTAGCACCTTCATATTGTTCATCGGCCGACCCACCTTCGCTTTTCAAGTTAGGTACAACCATACCTTCTTCAAGAGCCTTTCTGAACAACTGCGATATAACTTTGATCTGCTGTCCTCGCGAAAGCAAATCTGAAAAGGGGACACCAGTTACCCTTGCCATCTCTGTGTAATTGACCAACGTCATCAGTTTGTCGAGCAACCGTAACGGCAACATTGCATCTTTCAAACAGTAAACCGCCAACCGTCGTCTTGATTCCGAGTCACCGTTTTGAAGCTCAGTAATGATCGAATGGTGCACGTCTTCTTTTTGCTCCTTGAGAAATGCAAAACTGACTGCATTCAGCGTGTAACTTCTCAATTTGTACTCACGCTGAATGAACTGCAACATATCGATCTGCATTCGTCCGTCAATGTTGATGACTTTGGATTCACGGGTTCCGTAAGCCTTTGACGAGAACGTAGAGTCTCTTGCTACTTGTCTGACTTTCGGAAGTCTGCCGAAATATGGGAAATCGTCCACATGCAATGCGTTAGCACGGTCTAACAGGTAGGGTAAATCGAAATTTGCAGTGTTATACCCAATAATCACATCAGGGTCAACGGCATTAATGAAATCTCGCCATTTTAACAGCATTTCTCTCTCGTCATGGTTCTCAAACACCTGGGTACCTACGATAGGCGCACACGTATTGATAGTGAACACGTTTCGCACGAATGGACGAGCTTCACCTTGTCGAGACACAACGTTGGCAATCTGGATCACGGGGTCGATCTGAGCCTCGGGGAAAATCCCCTTACGACCCGCGCACTCAATGTCGAAACTGAGAATACGCAGCGGAGCGACTTTGAGCCACTCGCCTTCAGCCTGATGAGCAATAACATCCTTATAGTCAATAGACACTTCCAGTTGTAAATTGGTCAGCTTTTCGTCTTTCTGGTGCACGGTATACTTGCCTGCCGGTATAGTGACCCAGCACATACCTGTCAGCCCTATATCGACCATAAGACGCAGCACGTAGTGAATGTTATCAAAAGTGATTATAGGATCACTGAACTGGTCCATGGACAGTTGGCCCTCGCGTTCAAAAAGCCCCCGCAACCTGGGGATCGCCTTAGGATCGCGGGCAGTGATTTTCAAAAACGGACACGGAGTACCACCAGAATAGCCCCAGAGACTTTCCTTCATGACGATTTCAATATCCTGCAATGTGTGAGGGGCAACTGTATCGATGGCTCGCGTCAATTCGTCTATCTTGTCCTTGTGGAACCCGACAGGCGCCGGAACG